>OX336390.1:396798437-397071353 GCA_946902985.2 Meconema thalassinum | reverse complement strand
CCCTGGGGCGAGCGGCTATTTTTGGGTGCCGTTTGTGGGTCCCTGTGCGAACGGAATACTTTTGAACACTGTTTGTGAGACCCTGATATAATAACGTGCGAGAAGCTACCCATTCTCAATGGTTGTGAGCCCTGGGGCGAGCGGCTATTTTTGGGTGCTGTTTGTGGGTCCCTGTGCGAACGGAATACTTTTGAACACTGTTTGTGAGACCCTGATATAATAACGTGCGAGAAGCTACCCATTCTCAATGGTTGTGAGCCCTGGGGCGAGCGGCTATTTTTGGGTGCTGTTTGTGGGTCCCTGTGCGAACGGAATACTTTTGAACACTGTTTGTGAGACCCTGATATAATAACGTGCGAGAAGCTACCCATTCTCAATGGTTGTGAGCCCTGGGGCGAGCGGCTATTTTTGGGTGCTGTTTGTGGGTCCCTGTGCGAACGGAATACTTTTGAACACTGTTTGTGAGACCCTGATATAATAACGTGCGAGAAGCTACCCATTCTCAATGGTTGTGAGCCCTGGGGCGAGCGGCTATTTTTCGGTACTGTTTGTGGGTCCCTGTGCGAACGGAGTACTTGTGAAACCCCTGGAGCGAGCGGTTACTCGTTGTAGCTGGATGTGAACTCCTGTGACATCTCAGTGCGAAAATAATTCATCATATTCTTTTAGTAACTAGAGCCTCGTTACTAAATATGGGCACCACGCCCTACGCGCAAGCCTCTATATGTAAGGAGTGACCGCGTTTAAGCTGATCATTTGCAAGTGTGGTGTACGCGTACCAGTAACAACGTTTGGTGAGTACTATCAAATATATAACAAAACATATAATGAATTTCGTACAACATCTACATACACTAACTATTTTTACAGTATTTTCAAAGAATGTCCATTAAACTATATTTTATCATATCACACAACTCAATTTGACTAAGCCAGTGTAGTTAAAAGGGACGTAAAACCAATAACATTATTATTATTATCAATTTGACTACAAACTTAAACATCGCGGTTATCAGTCCTATGTAGGTTAACGCGGTTAGTCATCTGTGTTCGGTTATACTATGGACTACATGGTCATCAAGCCTGTATACTGGAGATGTGTATGTGTATGTGTTGAATAATCATGGGGAGGAGTGAAGCATCGCGGTTATCAGTCCCATGTAGGTTAACGCGATTAATCATCTTTGTTCGGTTGTACTAAGGACAATATGGTCATCAAACCTGTATACTGGAGATGTGTGTGTGTGTGTTGTATGATCATCAATTACACGGCCGAATTCCCCCTGGGTTCTTTGACATGTCGACATTGACATGCGTGTCGTAATTTTTGCCGCCTTTCAAAAATCACTTACCACGGCTAAGAGCTAACCTGCAAGCTTGGGGTTGATAGTCCGACACAATAACCACTCACCCACCGTGGCAAGCTATCAATCAATCAATAATTATCTCATAATAATAAATATTCCATTTAGCAACTACACGGCCGAATTTCCCCTGGGTTCTTTGACATGTCGACATTGACATGCGTGTCGTAATTTTTGCCGCCTTTCAAAAATCACTTACCACGGCTAAGAGCTAACCTGCAAGCTTGGGGTTGATAGTCCGACACAATAACCACTCACCCACCGTGGCAAGCTATCAATCAATCAATAATTATCTCATAATAATAAATATTCCATTTAGCAACTACACGGCCGAATTTCCCCTGGGTTCTTTGACATGTCGACATTGACATGCGTGTCGTAATTTTTGCCGCCTTTCAAAAATCACTTACCACGGCTAAGAGCTAACCTGCAAGCTTGGGGTTGATAGTCCGACACAATAACCACTCACCCACCGTGGCAAGCTATCAATCAATCAATAATTATCTCATAATAATAAATATTCCATTTAGCAACTACACGGCCGAATTTCCCCTGGGTTCTTTGACATGTCGACATTGACATGCGTGTCGTAATTTTTGCCGCCTTTCAAAAATCACTTACCACGGCTAAGAGCTATCCTGCAAGCTTGGGGTTGATAGTCCGACACAATAACCACTCACCCACCGTGGCAAGCTATCAATCAATCAATAATTATCTCATAATAATAAATATTCCATTTAGCAACTACACGGCCGAATTTCCCCTGGGTTCTTTGACATGTCGACATTGACATGCGTGTCGTAATTTTTGCCGCCTTTCAAAAATCACTTACCACGGCTAAGAGCTAACCTGCAAGCTTGGGGTTGATAGTCCGACACAATAACCACTCACCCACCGTGGCAAGCTATCAATCAATCAATAATTATCTCATAATAATAAATATTCCATTTAGCAACTACACGGCCGAATTTCCCCTGGGTTCTTTGACATGTCGACATTGACATGCGTGTCGTAATTTTTGCGCCTTTCAAAAATCACTTACCACGGCTAAGAGCTAACCTGCAAGCTTGGGGTTGATAGTCCGACACAATAACCACTCACCCACCGTGGCAAGCTATCAATCAATCAATAATTATCTCATAATAATAAATATTCCATTTAGCAACTACACGGCCGAATTTCCCCTGGGTTCTTTGACATGTCGACATTGACATGCGTGTCGTAATTTTTGCCGCCTTTCAAAAATCACTTACCACGGCTAAGAGCTAACCTGCAAGCTTGGGGTTGATAGTCCGACACAATAACCACTCACCCACCGTGGCAAGCTATCAATCAATCAATAATTATCTCATAATAATAAATATTCCATTTAGCAACTACACGGCCGAATTTCCCCTGGGTTCTTCGACATGTCGACATTGACATGCGTGTCGTAATTTTTGCCGCCTTTCAAAAATCACTTACCACGGCTAAGAGCTAACCTGCAAGCTTGGGGTTGATAGTCCGACACAATAACCACTCACCCACCGTGGCAAGCTATCAATCAATCAATAATTATCTCATAATAATAAATATTCCATTTAGCAACTATACGACCGAACTCCCCGCCTGTGACATCATCCACGGTCTCAGGACGTGGCGGTCATCTTGCACATTAGCCACTGCTCCAGCTCTGACTGTCCCTCCATAAGAATAACAGAGAGTAGTTGCGCGAGGCGACCATCTTGCACATTAGCTCCTGCGATAGCGTCGGTCTATTATACTTACCATCTAAACATCTAGTAAGGAAATAGCAAGGTTTGATGATTATATAGGACTTGAAAATAAATAAAACAAAAGGACAATACATACTATTTCTTTATTTACAATATTTGACATACACATAGACATGTTTTGATTCACAGATAATAGCGAACACACATGAAGAACAAAACTGTATTGGTTTACTCATTAAGGGCGTAATGGCCCCATGGCAAGCTTGTGAGGTGATCATTTACCCATGAACGTTTATCATCAAACAAAAGCAACGAGCGTCGCATTTGCTCGACAAGAAACACTTCATGGGTACGGGACGTTAGACGTGCCTGTTTCGCATACTGTTCAGTGGGATTATATAATGCCTCACGATAACGAGCCATACATAACGTTCGGATGACACTAGAGCGGACCCCCTTGGCTCGACTGACATGTCTTGAACTGTCGCAAGTATAGCAGTACATTTTTGATGCAAGACCTAAAAATTCTGTCATCACATCGACGCCACATTCATCTTTCATGAGCCCCATAACTTTATTGTTTTGAGGTAACAAGCCAAAGATGTTACCATCAGGAAAAGAGGACGTATCGAAATGCTCAGGATGGTCACGCATCACCTGATAAACGTCTGTTGCTTTAACCTGATATATGTAACTATCGGTATCAGTGTAAACAAGATGAACATCCTTAAAATAGCGACGAGCAAACCCATAATGAAAGTCATACATGGTTAATTTTGAAAACTCCAAAATAGTCATCCCTAAATAAATAGGTTTATTGTAAAGAATTTCAACCTTTCCTAATTCGACGGTAGCCAATGTATCAGTAATAATTTTCATGGTTTTAAAATGGGGCTTGGCAACATATTTCCGAGCTCCATACCTACCTTCCCACGAATTAACTAAATGGATGGACCGGTGTTTGCGTACATTTTCAAACGTTTTTCCGTATGCTGCATTATTCATCAATTTAAAAAAATTAATTTCAAAAGGTTGGGTAGCACGCTGCCGATGGTGAGTATTCAGGTCCATGTAAGGCTTCAACCACGCCTTTTGTGTAAACGATACAATACGATGGATCTTACTCAACACGAGTCCATACGTTAAGCATTGTAAAAGCACTTGGATGTGAATCACATACCTTGTTTTAGGAAGAAGCGTTCCCAGTAACTTTGGATGTTTTGAGCTCGAATTTGGAGGAATCCTACGCTCGACACAGAACGGTAAATCAGCGTGATCGTCATGCACATGTGCAGGGTATTGTATATCCACTTCCAGGACAAAACCAATTTCTTTTTGACGAGCAGCGGTGAACACGTCAAAGCGTTCGATTTCCTCGTTACTGAGCCAAACAAAATCTTTATACGGGAGGGGTTGACTCATAGCATAGCCGTATAAATTATTTATATCGTAGTGTGTTAAATAGGAAATGGGCTGCTGGGCATTATACGTTGACATGTAAGGATGATTGGCATGGACATGTCTCTGAACAAGGGAAACAAATCCTCCACGAATACCCTTTTCAAAAAATAATAACATGTCAATATCTACAAGTAAATCCAACTCGATACCTGTGTACAACAACATGGCATCCCATGATAAACCCGGTGCTGTATAATAGTGACACGGGTCCAGCTTGTAAATCTGTATACACATGCGACGGAATTTCTCAAAAATATCCGTTAATAGCAAGGTATCCACAGTGAGATACAGATCAGCATATTCACCTAGGGTGGTACAACCAAAGGTATCCCACACGTTGCAGGCGTGGATATAATCGGTATCAGTAATGGTAGTATTATGCAACGTGCTAAAAAATGCATCCTGTGGAGGTAAATGCGTTTCGTCCAAGGAAGACCAACTGTTGGTATATTCATAAGGATAAACGCCCTTCCGGATGCAAAGTTTGAATTTAGCATCATCCGAAAAATGGTTTCGTGTAAAGTGCAATTCATCGGGTGAAATGCCCTTGACCAAGGCTTCTAACGAAGAGGCTATAAATCGATAGGAATCGAGAAACCGAAGTGATATACCCTGGTAATGTATAGAAAAGGAGATAAACCGCTCATGATTTTGCGGAATAATGGAAAAATGTTCCTTGTCTAATGTGGCAAACTCACGAATAATAAAGTGGGAGTCAAAATTGGTGAGACCGTGAAAAAAGACGGGTATATACTTTGCTGCACGAAACGTTAAATTACACGTGTCGTGTGCAGCTCCTCGATAGACGCCCGTGTAATGACAATGGTCGCGCACTTTAATGTCGTCAGGTAAAATAGGCTTCTGACAAATATGACACGTTGTTGCCGTATCATGATGTATCATTTCGTCTAGCGTCATCTGTATGGGCTTGGGAATTTGAAGAAGCTGATGGACATGCTCAGCTAACTGTTTCAGTTCCTGTAACAACCACTGAATACAGGTAGGTCCTCGAAACAATTTGAAATAGGATTGACTTGGATCATAGGAACAAACAACTTGAAAGGCCACAGAAAACGGAGTATGTCTTTGAATAGCATCTGTGTATGAGGAAGACGGATTCGGTGGACACCGCTGAATGGGGGTAGTTAGAGTTTCAATGTCTGCATACACAGTATAGGCCACTGGATCCATGCGATGGAAGTTTTTGAATTTCATTTTTGCCTCTTTCGGTTTTGGAAATGTAATTTTAACTGCTGGCTGAGTAGAACAATCCACTGTGTGGCTATCCAGCTTGATCTGCGTTGAAAAGTACTGCAAACACCGTTCACAAATAAATGTTTTATGGTGTCTAGATGAAAGTTGACCTCCAACAAGCTTGGAGAGGTTTTTAATTAAACAATAGTGACTTGTTTGCTCGTTAGAAATGTATAATAAATTTATATGGTGTACCTTCTGCTGCTGCGTACAATAAAGCGGTCCAATAACCGTATTCTTATCAAGACCATAAATCATAAAGGAAAAATGAGGATTAAGACTTTCAAATTTAGCCATAGAGGTAAGTTCCATAGGAAATGAAATAGTTGCAAAGTTGAGCGTGGAGAGTAACCTGTTAAACATGACCGTGTATGAGGATGTTAAACTAACATGACGTTGAACAGGGGCTAGAAATGCAGCCACGCACCACAAAAAGCAATAGTCATCCTCATTTTGAATGTTGAGAACGGCTTTTCTACGTTGAACAGGAAGAGGAAGTGGAAAATATAGAGAACCTGAATTTAAGGGATCAAAGCAACATACATTGACTTGTAGAAACGGGATGACCTCGAGCGATTTTCCACTTTCACCTTCAAGAAAGGCGTCAAACTTAGACACCAAAGCGTCAACGACATGTTCGTTATACCAAGCTTCCCTGTCATCCGTCCGATAACATGGTCTCATTTTTGTTGTCAAATAAATGGTTTCCCGTTTTTCATCTCCACTGACTTTAAAAAATACAAAGGTACACGCTAATTCTGTGTTCACCTTTAATGCTGTGAAGCGCATAAAAAGAGTGATAAATTGTAATAAAAAAACGGGTAAACATGCTTGTAAAAACAATTTTGGATGTAAAATTTTGTTGACATTGTATATTCGTCCACTGCACAGTCGTGTTTGAAAGCAGTCACGAACATTTTCCCAAACAAGTGGTACCATGAGGTTATTTTCTAATAAACACTTACAATAATAGTCAACTGCTATTTCTCTAGTATTAAATGGTTTTGTTAGAGGTGGAACAGCGAGGCTATCTGCTCATACACGATGTGACAAAGAGTTAAATGTTATCCGCTTCAAAGAGGACTAGGCATGCATTATTGTGCATGCCTAAATACTTCAATACCAAGGGGCGTGAATTTAACGTTGCCAGCGTCTCGTTGGATATGCTGGCAAATCGACTTGGTAGAAACACCATAAACTCTTGGCAGTGACAAAGAAGTCTGGTGCCGAATCGTGTCTCAATTCTCTGCAGACTCTCTACAGGGAACGGTTGGTTAACTGGGAGATCCCTTAGTCTTCTTGTTTCCAACCCAGCCTGGGCCCCTATTTTGTTTAACTGTTGGAGAGCATCCATGTTAACTATAAAAAAAGATAGCCCCCATATAGTCTATAATCATCTACTAACTGTTCAATAATGATAAGAAAACACAAAACGTTAACTCACCTTGTACAGAGCAGAACGATGTTCACGCCAAAAGAGACTTGATGCAAGTGAGATTGGGTGCGACCCTTACACCTGTATATATAACAGATTCGTGGGTGTGCTCACCAGTGTGGAAGGGGGTATAATTATAACAAAGTTATTTACTGCAACCCGACCGCTACTATGTATGGGCACCGTGCTCTACAGTGTGGAAGGGGGATATCATTTTAACAAAGTTATTTACTGCAACCCGAACGCTACTATGTATGGGCACCGTGCTCTACAGTGCAGAAGGGGATATAATTATAACAAAGTTATTTACTACAACCCGACCGCTACTATGTATGGGGCACCGTGCTCTACGTGCAGCATGGCGACCGAAGGTTACATTACCGTCTTTGGTGACCATGAGATATTGATAGCGCGGAAGTAATTCATCATCTTCACTTAGTAACTGGAGCTGTAAGCGTCCGAAGGACCGCTACTATGTATGGACACCGTGCTCTACGCGCAAGTCCCTATATGAATGGAGTGAAGCCGGTTTGAGCTGATTATTCGCTAGTGTGGTGTGCTAGGAAACAACCAAGAAAGATTTTGCTGCAAAATATATATATTTCTTGTGTGAGTGTTGTGGAATAACTAATTCGTTTTTATCTTTTACTGGTACGCATTCAAGCAACAACGTTTGGTGAGTACTATGGCTAACCAATCTGAAACTTTTAGACAACACTTTTCTGACCCAAGTCACTGGATATATGCAACAAAACATGGTCATCGCAGTCAAATATATAACAAAACATATAATGAATTTCGTACTACATCTACATACACTAACTACTTGAACAGTACCTTCAAAGAATGGCCATTAAACTATATTTTATCACAAAACACAACTCGATTTGACTACCAACTTCATTATTCTATGGGGCAAGACACCATCATTTTCCCACGACAATTCAATGAGTTACAGTGTGTGACGTACATTAACGACTACCACATTCCTGACACAAATGACACGTACGAAAATAGTGACGGTGAAATTGACTACATTAATTGTCACAAGTTGTGTTTAAAATGTTTTGTTTTATGCTATGGATTAGACCTTGCTATGGAAGATGAAGATCCAGATAGTAACAACACTGACGACACGCTTCCCCTCCCTAATAATATTCACAGTCAAAGTTATTTTGTAAAACATAAAAATTGGAAGTATCTCTTAGACGACTTGAATGAGGAGGACATATATTGGTGCCATAAATGTACAAAACCTAAATTTGTTACAAGATGTGTATTCCCAGATGGAAGTAAAACGGATATAATATATCCAAACACTAATGATTACTTATATTCTTCATACATTTACTCAGTTGGTCAAGTTACTTTACATCCTACAAACCAACTAACATCTCTCAGAAGTAGATATCATCCCTACTAAAAGGTAAGTTATATTTATTGTATGCCAGATTTACCACAAACCTTCCAAACTCAAATTGCAATAGCTTTTTCTCTAGAATGGAATTTCGTTCCAGTGTAAACAACAACCTCGCGGGAGATGATATAGAAGAAGAGGCAGTAACAACGCCTACGCTTGCCACTAGTTTTACTTCAGTGAGGAGTCCTGCTCATCAAGATACCATCCCCATCGCAACACCATACACATCACAACACCATTCACATCGCAACAACGTAAAATCTTATATATAGCTTTTTGATTACTATGAGTTTTTTTAATAAACAAAAAAAAGTTTGACTTTTGAGTTTTTGATTTAACTATTGGTTACATGCATGCTACCCCAAGTATGAGTTAGAAAAAACAAACATATATTTTAGTTCATTTCTTTATTAGCATCGTTTGCACATCAACATGTTACCACTTGTTTAACATAAGGTAAGAATAGTGTAGAGTTTATTTTTGCTTTGTTCTTGGTCCTTTCATATGTTTTGTTTGTAAACGTCCACCACTCAACACGAGCTTCCCCTTCATAGCACCTGCTACCACAAGGGCCGCCATTTTTTCTGCAACAGATGCAGAAGGTGACGTCACACGTTCCATAGCCTTTCTCAAAAGTATCTGGTCGGCGACACGTCTTAGTTCAGAGATGTTGTTCTCACGCTTTGATGTTCTGTACGCTAGATCATGCTGCTTGCAAGCTGCGTCTAAAGCATTAATTCCAGGATCACCACGTGCCAGTCGAACGTCTAACTTTGTACCAGGGCCACAGTATTGATAACCAGGTAAGTGCAGCTCAAAGGGTAAAAGATCTATGACTTTGTCAATGAGACCATGACCAGTAGAGATCCGGCATATTTTTTTCAGTCGGTGACGCACATGTTGATTCTTTTTCCGCTGCTGCGGAGGTTGCTTCTTTCTTACCATCACATCCGTGGAATGAAGACGCATAGTCGTTGCATGAGGTTTTATGTCCATGATACAGTTTAATTAACTGACACGTTCTACAATTTTGAACTGATGGCATTTTGGAAATGTACACTTGTTGATGATGTTCATAATCAGTGCACGGTTGAAGTTCACACAACACAGGATCCCGTGTCCAATCACTCGGCACACTATCCCAAATCTCCTTTACAGCATTTGACGCAACATAAAACAAAAACGCTTTAGGTAAAGCATTTAGTTCTTCTAGGGTAAAATTGTTCAGTTTTTTCTTACAAGCGAAATACTTAACAATAGCCCGTTCAATGGGGTTAGATTTTAAGCCTTCAATGGTAGCCATTATACACACAGACACGTCTGTATTAGACATACGTCTCTGTCTCACTGTTCTGGTCTGCATTCATGCACAAGGTTTTACACTCATTTTCCAGGTACCGACATGCATTGCGACTTAGCCAATCAAAGAGTTTCGATACGTGTAGGAGTGTCTTTTTTTGTACACGTTCACCAGGCTCATATAAGGTGTGTAGTGCAGGACATCCCATTTCGTGTAGATCGATGAGTTTACAAGTTGGAGAAACATACTGACGTAACCATTCCTTTTTTTCACCTCCTTTTACAAAAATAGTGTTGGCACCGAACAAATAGGCTTTTAATACAAACAGTAGATAGTTATAAGGAATGTTTCCTTGATTCCAGTTCAATCCTAAATGACGTTGCAGCCACTCGGTTTGTCTTCTATCCTCGTCCGACTGCATGTATAAGGGAAACGGTGGTTCAAAAGTGAAAGCACTTACTGTGGGCGTCCACATGGTTGTGCAATCTATAATTGCAACGTCCTTGAAAACAAACTTATTTTCATTGACTTTGAAGCCTTGCATATCGACAATCAATGTTCTAGACATGGTTACTGCTCGCGGATACACACTCCTTTCTTCACCAGTGCTTTCTGCCAACTAATCCATCTCTACCTATAGTCCTACTAGTTAAGGGGTTGGAAAAGGAACTGGGTTTGCTAAAGGGATAAAAACAACATAAAATGGCTTATACTACTTTATTTGCAAAAAGATCAGAACATTGTTTTTCAATCTTTTATCATAGGATTTAGTCCAGGGCTCTGCAGCCAAACTTCTATTTATACTCTGGTCACCATATTGGACAGCGGCTGATAATACACTTGCGTCTCGTGAACAATCAGGCAATAGGCTGTTGTTTTTTCTGGAATAACTACAGACGTTTCAAATTCTAACCGGATATCGATAGTTGTTTCCTTCATCGACTCCTCCAAATACGAACAGTCCATCACCACCAGAGGTGCTTTGGTTTTAAAGTCTTGCGGGGATAATAGCGGACATGCTTCTTTCTGATAATAGGAGGACTGAAAGTTTGTAAACATGTCGTAGAGCTTACCATATTTGTTCTTGGTAAAGTTTAAATCCATTCCTTCATAGGGGAAGGTAACTCCGTTCAGGAAGAGTCGTATATTTCGCAATTGGATGTGATCAAATTGTGATGCATCTTTATTCTGTTGATATTTGCGATCTGTTTGAAATCCAACCATGACGTAGAGAGGTCGCTCTGTGTACCGTGAGGTTTTTATAGACCAAGTATGTGTATCAGTGAGTGGTAATACCGGGTACTCATGCAGCTCCCAGCTTCTAAATTGTATGGGTAAAGCTGTATCCTTCTCCACAATCTTGAGCAGACTCAATTTTTTCTGGTCAGAGAGAGTCACGTGCGGTACTTTCCATAGAATTCGTTGCAATAAAATTTTTGAATCTATTGCAGCTCCATCAGCACCCTTCAGCGCATTATAATCGCTCCTATCTCGAACAAGAATCAGATCCTGTCTTGCGTTCACAACGACGCGCTTATGGTCCTCTGCAAAGCCTAATATTAATTTTAGGGGTAAATGACCGGTAAATGTACCATCATCATTAACCATCCAGTCGTTTGTCGAGTCAGGACACCAACCGGCCATACGAAACGCTTTACTCTCCTCACTTCCGTACGAGGGATAAAGTTTCATAGCGCTTGTTATACCAACATTTCGAGTCGTATCCACTTCGATTCCGTTGATGATGTAGCGAACCTCGGAAAACAAAAAGGCCAGCGCATGGTTAGCCAACTTTGACGTTGTCGGAATGGTACCATCTGATTTGGTGAGTTGACCTTCAATCTGGATGTAACTTTCATGGGGTAGGGTGTAGATATCTTGTTGATTAATGGTAATACGAATTTCGTCATTGTTATTTAGACCCTGAGTGTACGGTTGATAGGAATGGTGTTCAATTCTTACAATACCCTCCTGTACTTCGACCGGATTGATCACGTCGAGGATCGAATTCATGACGTACGGTGTAACCCAGTTGTTGTAAGATCTGCTTGTTGACACGTGTTAACCTGTACACGCGTTGAGAACAACTAACACCCACCCTCAATGGTGTTGTTGCTTTATACACTTGTTTCATGCTGGCTTCAGATACAATTTGTAGGTCACAGGTGTATGAGGGTCTAATTCGATGAGACGTTGGTTTCTATTCACTAGTCTCAAGGTAATATTCCTGATGTGGGTCACACTCACAGGGTGATAGAGCACCACCGATGGGTTTTCGCGGATGATATAACCACCAGGTGAAGTAACAATAAAATCATAAAGCGAATGCGAGGGATCTTGATTGGTGTAGACGTCTGTAATAATATTACACGTGACAGATATATGATGATCTTCAATTATTTTCACCGGTTGGTCAGACTTGTGTATCACGTTTGGTACTAACACTTGTGGTGAATAGCCTAGCAATGGACCAATTGAGTCTGGTTGTGCTTTAAAATCAATCCTAAAGGAAGAAAGAATACTGCAGCGATGTGTCACGTTGTTGGCTATGAGTTCAAACTTGCGTGTCCCGTCCAGAAATGCTTTTAGACTAAATTCCTTGGTGAGAGTTGTGTAGATGTGATCGTGAATATCATCTACGGTGTAGCTGCCAGACGGTAGAGTTAACACATAGTCATCGTAGTAAAACTTATCATTGACGTCTTCAATTATGTTGCAGATTCTATTATAGCCTTCAAACGAAACAAGTCCCAGCACGTAGGGTCGTTGTCCCAATTCAATTGGAGGATAAAAGTCAACAGTTACTTCGGCTCCTTGTCCGTGCACTGTAAACGCTCTACTTTCTGCCATTATACTGCTCACGTTACCACCTGCGCTGAGCCTTATATAGAAAGGTCAGACATAGGCGACCACAGTGTTGAGTGTTAAAAGTTTGTACTCGTTTCACATTATAGTTTATTGTTGCACTGCTTCCGAAATAGCGAACAAGCTCTGTCGGCGGAGGAAGGTTTCCAAAACTGTCAAAGTACCATACGGTACAACCATGCTTGACGTAGGCCACGTAATGTGTTCCCGGTCCATGACTGTCATCCAAATTAATAACTGCACTCTCACGCTTCCAAGGTTGAGGAGGTAATTGGTTGCGCATAAATACACCTCTAAAGTGTGCAATTTTCAACTGTTTTGCATATTTTATGACTTCTCCGTGTGTCATGGCTCGCCGGGGCAGTGCATCGATTAAGCGTTTTTTGGCGACATGTAAATGCCAAGTCCTTTTTTATAGGGTGCTAGCTTCATGTTCACACCCTTGCCACGCAGTGCTATAGCTTCCATCGTTTTATTGTGCCTCTCACTTTCCTTCAACTGTTGCTTCGCTTCCTCGACAGCTTTCACCGTTCGCGCTACCGCACTTGCTCCACCAAGAAGTGAACCCAGGGCTGCTAGTCCAGCGAATAGTGCGGGTAAAAATCCGCCACGTTTTGGTACAGGAATAACTCGAGCACGTTTTTTAAAACTTAGTTTACTTTTGGAATTCGCATGCAATCGTGCTGCTCGGAGAGCTTTTTTAATGGCCAACTCGCTATTGGTTTCTCCACGCGAAGCCTGACGTGCCGCATGGAGAATAGCTTTAAAGCCTCCCTTTCTTGACAACGTCTTCCTCTTCTTTACCACATATCTCTGTTTCACCATCGCGACCAAGGAAGAAGACAACCTCACAGTATAAAGGATAGACAACAACTAACGCTCCTCAGGAAGAGAGCCTGCAATTATTTAATCGATGGTGGCGGTATATTCGAGTTCTATATACAGCGGAAAATCATTCATTGATTTTCCCGCCTCTTTTTCTTCAGACGACAGTTTCAGTTGAAAGGATAATTTGTCCTCGGCTTTCACCGCAAGTTCGATGAGTGATGATATAACACTACCGTTTAATAGTAGCTCTAAATGTTTGAAATCCGGTGTATACTCGATAACACGAATGGCACCATCATACGGTAAACGGTAATTGCTATGCCCCGAACGTAGTATATAGGTAAGGTTACTGGGATCTTCAACCGGTTGTCGGTTTACAATGTGAACCAAAAATAAGTTTGGCATTGTTTTAATGAAAAGCGATAATCGTTGTTCCAAAAATCGTTTAGTCGTCACGTCATGAGGATGTACAGGATCGGCAACATCGGCTATTCGTTTTCGCTTCATCTGTAGAGCGTTCTCTCTGATTTCCCACACCTTCTCTATTTCAGAGAACAAATACCGTTTTGTACAAGCATCTTGATCATCCTCCGGATCGGCCACGTGTACAAGGCGTGTATTATTCGCTGTATAACCATTTACTGTTAGGAATGGTACAAAACGGCGTAATTCTTTCACCTTGTTATCTACATAGTCCTTTCTAGCAGCGTCCGTGTCGTTGGTTGGAAGAGCTAGCTGAGTGATTCGACGTTGGTGTACATCATAGTCTTTCTCTTTTGTTAACACCACAGCATTGGTTAACATATAGGCTTTGGTGCACACATCTTGATTGTTTACGGGGTCTGCAACGCCCATGATACGTTTATTCTGTGCTTCATAGTCTCCCTTGATACGCCGCAAGCGATAATAATCTACATACTTTTTTGAACATGCGTCCGAAGCTAATTGTGGTTCTGTTATATTGGTTAATCGCTTTCCATTAAAGTCGTAATGACCATCCGTTGTGCGTGGCAGTGCATTGGCATCGACATATCGTTTATTAGCCGGATCTGTATCATGTTTTGGATCGTTTATCGAAGCAGATGGCTCATTTCCTTTCTTTGTTTTATGTGTTCTCCCAAAGGCATCCATGGTTACACTAGATCTGAAACAGCCACATGCTTCATGTATATAGAGACCACCTCTTCCCGTTTCACGTTCAGTCGATATGCAGATTATTAAGCAACAACATTCACTTCCGGTGGGGGATTTGGTTTCTCGCCTCTTCTCGACAACGTCCGAACGCCGCCACGGTTCACTCTTCCCGTCTTCCATTCGCTGTCTCATCGCCGGACCATCGGGATGTGGAAAAACCAATCTTCTGCTTACCTTAATCACCTCCTTAAACGGAGTACGATTTCAAAATATCTACATTTTTGCCAAGTCGCTCTATCAGCCTCTTTATGTGTTCTTGCAACAAGTCATGTCGGGTCTTCGCAATAACATGGGTTACTTCACATTCCCCGCGCACGAAGATGTCGTCTCACCGGATCATGTTCGCCCGAATTCGCTCATGATTTTTGATGATGTGTCCACAGAACGACAGGCTATCATTCAAACCTATTTTACCATGGGACGTCATAAATATATTGATTGTTTTTATCTCGCTCAAACCTATTCCCGAATACCCAAACAGCTCATTCGCGACAATGCCAACGTGATTGTTCTCTTCCGGCAGGATGAACGCAACATGCGTCACGTCTACGATGATCACGTGAACCCAGACATGACCTTCCTAGCCTTTACACAGTTGTGTGCCACATGTTGGAATGCTCATCACCACGGTTGCCTCGTTATCGATAAGCAGAGTGATATCAACAACGGACGTTACCGCATGGGGTTTGATCATTTTATACGTATTTAAGGCACTGCATGACTTTTTCAAACGTCATTTATTCAGCTAGCATGGCAACAGCAGGAAGTCAATTAAAGAAACACATTATCCGTGCGCAAAATAATATTCGACGCAAGTTCCGTGAACTGAAACGCACGCATGCTGATAGTGAGCTGTTGATCGCGAAACATTTGAAATCACCTCTGGAAGCCGTGTTAAAGGGAACATCACGAACCAATAAGCCAAATACAGTATCAAAAGGAACACAAACAATCGAGGAGGAAGAACAAGAAGAAGGTGATGAAGAAGCTGAGGATGTTTTTACTTCTGGAACAGAATCACCGCTTCCAGAGTTTCTAAAAACAACAGTCATTGCTCAAACGCCCTCTAGCTCTAGAGAAAAAAAACCTACCCTGTCAGAAATCTTGGCTACACCTGAAAAGTATATGCAGCTGAAAGGTATTCTGGTAGAACATTTTGGACCGTTGGTAACGCCCTACCTTGAAGACCTTTTTACTAGAAAAACTGATACGACCTACGGTGTTCGCTATGAAAATAAACGTTTTCGAATTGGTGACTCAGAGATCAAAATAAAAGATAATGTCGTGATTGTTAAAACAGTTCGATATCAATTGACGCCAGGTCTTTTAGAACTTTTATTTGCACGTGTACCTTCCAAGGATGGCTATGACGAAGACGATCTTCAAAAGTATAAGGACATCTTGATGGCTACAAATGGTTTTAGACGTAATTATAAACGTTCTGAATCAATAAATGCAAATAAGGGTTTCAAATATAAGGCCATTATATCCAAATTGTTTCCCACCTATGCAAGTGTCCGCCATGAAAGCTCAGCGTCCGGCGTCCCGTTTAAAACGTTAAAACCTTTCGTTGATTTCGCCTATTGGAACGATCCTAATAAGTTGGTTAAACGTCTACAGCTCCTGCACGCTTCCCAACAGGCTGGCCATACAGGTCATGAAGGTGAAATTGTAGAAATAGAAGAGGAGCTTCGTCATGCTGGCATTATTGTATGATGGGTCCACGTGACAATACCCCTTCGCCTATTAAAACAGTGATTGCTCACGAGTTGCATAAACCAGCTCGCCGTATCTATCCACGTCGTCATGTTGTCTCGCGAGGAATTGATGAACTTTGGCAAGCTGATCTCGTGGAAATGATTCCCTATGCTACTAAAAACAATGGCATCAAGTATTTGCTGACTGTCATCGACGTCTATTCCAAAATGGCATTTGTAGAGCCTGTGCGAAATAAAACAGGTACTCTAGTTACTGCAGCCTTTAAACGCATTATTCAAAAAGCTAAACGGCAACCTCGCCTCCTCCAGACAGATCAAGGTAAGGAGTTTTTCAACAAGGAGTTTTCCACCTATCTGCAAAAACTCGGTGTTCATCACTATACCACTTACAGCAATTTGAAAGCGAGTGTGGTAGAACGTTTCAACCGAACGTTAAAAACACATATGTGGCGAGAATTTACAGCCAGAGGGTCCTATCGCTGGCTTCATCTACTGCAGACTCTAGTGTCACGTTACAACGATACCAAACATAGAACTATTGGGTTAAAACCACGTTTGGTCATAAAAAACAGTCCACGGTTGAATCGCCTTCATCATGGCATCAAAACAGCTGACCCACAACGCCATCGTTTTCAGGTGGGTGATTATGTACGCATCAGTAAACATAAATCCCTCTTCTCAAAAGGATACACGCCCAACTGGAGCACAGAAATATTCAGCATTCGCCAAGTAAAACGTACCCACCCCGTCACTTATCTACTCCAGGACCATAACCACCAGCCCATCGAAGGAGGATTCTACATCGAAGAACTTCAAAAATCGCAGTATCCCAAGCATTATCTTGTTGAAAAAGTGATTAAAAGACAGGGTAATAAACTCTATGTCAAATGGTTAGGTTTCAATTCCTCTTTTAATTCTTGGATTAATAAATCTGATCTTGTATAATGAGCCTTGTTTTATTTCATCCTCTTAACCTTTCCTTGTCGGGTTGGCCGAGCGGTCTAAGGCGTTCGACTTAAGTTCGAATTTCCTCAACAGGAAGCGAGGGTTCGAATCCCTCACACGACAGCTCGTCATGGGTTAACAACAGTCCATATACCTCTACATTTTTACCATACATAGATCTCTAGGGGACATTTAGTATTTCGTATTATTCATATTCGTAACCATGCTTAATGGAATATTTATTATTATTATTAGGTCTTTATTGATTGATACCTACAGCCCCGGCCATCGCATTGTTCTACTACTCTAAGTTACACTCGGTCACATTCGACTACCTTCGACAGTCGCCCGAACCGGTCCCTTCCCCCACTTCCATCCACAAGCTATATAGGCAATGCACACCAGCCAGCTCAGTCAGTTGGCTGGCCAACACAGGTCGGCTAACAACTGGGTCTGCTTCCAAGCCAGACCTTCCCCTCCCCTCCCCTCCCCCCCCCTCCCCCAAGCCCCCCAGGGAACGCCTGGGGGGGGGGCACGTGACCACGAGAAACCATGGATGACCTTGAAATCTGTCCAGGACCGGCTTAGCCCTACTACTGATGACTTGTAGAGACTGAATTGAGGATGGAGAGTTTGTTAGGAAGAGATCGAGGGTTGAACGGGAGGTCTCAGTGATACGGGTAGCTTCAAATATGAGTTGATGTAGGAATAGATCATAGAATGCTGTAAGGAAGTTGTTGGATATAGGATTATTTGGGATAGGAGCGGCATTTCTATTCCATGTGATTTGTAGGTTGAAATCACCAACAATGTAGACAGCGTCATAATTTTGTTGAACATTTTGCACCCGTTTTAGGGAGGGAATCAGCTCATCATTCATCAGCTGGGACGATTTCGGAGAGCGATAGACTGATCCGATCAGATATTTACCGTTACTGCATTGAACTTCCACCCACACGGCTTCAGCGTCAGTTTCCAGCTGATGGACGCGGGTTGCATTGTACTCAGGTTTCACAGCAATGAGAACCCCGCCCCCTGAAGTCTGCAGTCGGTCCTTCCGGAACAGCTGGTATGTGTCTGGTAACACCTCCCAATCACCTACCACCCCAGAGAGCCACGTTTCACTGCAACACACGATACTTGGATCTAGGGCGGTTACTGTAGCATGAATGTTTTGTTTCCGTCCCGGCCGCGTGATGCTCCGGGCATTGAAGGCGAACAGTGATAAGTGTTTATTTACAAGTGAACTATTCATGTTATTTGTACTATTTACAGAGTCACTGGGAATATCACTGGTATTGTTGCACAACGAGTCGGTAAACGGCGGCATAGCACATTGCCAACATGTCCAAGTTTGCGTGCCTTTTTTAATGCACCGGAACTCCGAGGTACTGATTTTAGCACACGTCCTGTGACTCGACATGTTACAATTACTGCACTGAATATATAACTGATTTTTTCGGCCGATTTTTTCACATATTGCGCATTGCAAAGGTCCAGGGTTGAGTTCTATGTCGCCGCTTAGAGCAAGCGCTAGACAGCAGAGCGAGAACCCGGTAGCAGGTAGCCTTGCGACATCTCCCCCTCCCGCTCGGCGTGGCCAGCTAATGGTGGCCAGCCCCAGACCTTCACTGCCACAACATGTCCAGGAATGTATTGTGCATTTGTCACTCACCAGAAGTTTTTCCATAAGGGGTTGATTCCTCAGATCCTGTTCACCATTAACGGTCACAGAATGAACACTTCTTGCCACAGTCACTGCACATTTTACCATTAAAAATACTAAAATTACACGGAGCACACTTCCCTTGATGCAGGCACGCGCCGCCATCTTGTATAGTTGATGCACCCGCTATTACAGAAGTAGAGCAGTGACTCAAGGCTATGGTAGGAGCTCAGCAGCAGAGCACTCCTAACACAGCTAACTGCGATCGGAACTTAGCGAATATTGAGATTTCGAGCGTGAATGTGAACACGCCGCACGCAACCGCTCAAGCGCAACCAACTGTTATACACAGCGAAGGCATGCAGGCTAATCCACCTGCCCCATTAAATTTTAATGCGCCAAGTTTCATACCCATGAGACAGGTTAACCCTGGAACGAATGTTATGATTATAAGGCAGAAGGATGAGCAACCAGCACAGTTCTCTGGAACTGGAAGCAGCGTAACTCCTGTAGAGTTCCTGCAGAATGTGGAATCATACCTTCGAGACACGATGGTGACTCCTGAGTGAGAACTGCGAGTCATAGAACGTCTACTTACAGGTCAAGCAAGTACCAGGTATCGTGCCTTCAGGTACGCTTTCAGTGGGTTCCAGGACTTCAAAGAAGTGTTACATCGGACGAACTGGAGCGGTGATGTACAACAAAGTATCCGTGCAGATATGTACACGAAGCGATATAGCACCAACCAACCGTCGAAGTATGCTAATTACTTCGCGACTCAGTTGTCTAAACTTAGGTGTCTCCAACCACCGTTATCAGAGCCTGAATTAATCCAGACGATAACGAAGCAGTATCCGACTGACGTCCAGCGTACGTTAATAGCCGCGAATGCCACAACATTCAATGAATATGTTTCAATTCTCAGAAGGATCAATAGTACAAACGATCAGTTCTCGAACCACAGATCGAGGGGAGAAAATCCTCACGTTAATGTCACGACGATTGATAAAGTCTCACAGACTGCGAAACCAATTCAAGTTATTTCGGAACCCTACTAAAGGAATGAAACAGGACCTGATAGGAGACCATGGAATAACCGACCTTATGAGAGACCACAGCGTCAGAATGGTCGTAGATACTGGGGACATCGAGCAGAAAATCGCGACGGTAACGATAACGATCGGAGGGATGAGAGGAATCGTCACGACAACCCACGGAATAGGCAGTCCAGCGGTATTCGCCGTGACTACCGGTACAGTGGAGGTTACCGCAGAGACCGTGATCCCAGCAGACTGACAGATAGAGACTGAATAGGTCGCGCTCGTCAAATTCGAGAGTATATCCGACAGTTACAAGCAGATAGAGATCATGATGATGATCGAGCTCCGAGGGAACCCAAGGGAACATTGAAAGCCCAAGAGCAACGAAAGAGAAGTCCTACGGCTGACGTTGGATTGTTAATAACCAGCGCAGAGGATGAGTGGGACAGAGTTCAAGATGGTATGACCCGAACACGACGCAAGGAACGTCGACTCCAGGATCCGGATGGAAAAGGATTTGGTGACTTGTTGGAAAAACAGTAAAGCCCGATGAAAGTGCTGAATTTTTTTTTTCGACGATTGACGAACGACGAACGACTCACTGATGATGGAATTTAAACCCTGTATTGGAACAGGAGGCTATTGATGCAAGAAATATTATGATCACTAGAATGGTTTGATAGTAAATACAAATGCGTATCCCACATTTTTATTTAAAACAACGGAGGGATATATGAGCCCGCTCAGGCTCATGCATCAAATATTTATTTAAGAGCATATTGACTTGACATGCTCAGTTCTACAGAACACACCCTGATGCTTCCTCATGAACAATTCATTATTTTGACTACAGAGAGGACAGCTTATTTTCCTCCTAGAGATATATTACTCACTATTTTTATGCCACATATCTCAGGAGCTTGAAATATTTAATTCTGATTAATTTGTCATGTTCTATGCCTTTTGGGAATGGCAAATATATTTTCGGTAAAGGTATTCTTTCACCGCAGACATGCGGAGGCTTATGAAAGTAGTCACTGCTTTGACTAGACTACTTCCTTGGAATCAGGAAGCCGTGCCATGCACGCATCACACCGTTTTGATAGTCCTCTGAAGCTGGACGCATGTGTCGATTGTCCGTCTGATAGACGAAGGCCAGTATAGGCATACGAAGACCCCAGATTTGGGAAGACATTTATCTGCAGCCATCGAGCTGAATCTAACAATTTCAATAACGCACAGTATTACGTTAGGCTCAGTAAAACCAGTGCAACGTTTGTGTGAATATAAAATTTTGATTGTGCAAAAGATGCGATTTTTTCACCGACCTCGAGGACCGCCTGTAGTCAGACGAGGGTAACATACTTTTTCTTTAAAGTGAAATATAAAGGTGACGACAACGTCGTGTAGCCCAGTGTGTGCTACGGTACAATTGCAGTACGATAAACCTATTTATCGCTTATACGCAACAGTGATTACCCAGATTCTAGGTGATTTAAACCTTGTAAAATCAGAGTTTGATTTACCACGTGCTGGTAAAATAGAATCTGTGGCAGGAAAAGCAGAGTATTTGATCAACCTGCAAATATTAGAGCCAGTGAGCATTTAATTATATTTTACACTAGAATCAGTGAATATTTTTCGATCAAGATGATTAACGTTATGCACCACGTGCAGATATTCCTACAACCATACTGTGAGAGGATGATGGAGGAGTAATTTACCATGTCAGGGTAACTCCAATGGATTACGCCAACACCATGGAATTGCCCAGCCGACACTACTACGCACAAACCATGTACAATTTACCAACTGATGACCACGAGGACAGGCAAAAATTCATAGCCTTACCCAGTATTTTAATGCTTGGAACCTTGAAGGCATTAAACCCCATCCAATGGGAGTTCTGGAAGGTGAACTACCGCATCATGTAACCATGAGTCATGTAAACATTGTAAGAAGTTTGTCCAGGTCGTAGTAGTAGTGATGGCATTGTAACTTTGAGCCGAAACGCAACGATATTTGACCACTTAGGTAGGAAATGTGTGTACTTTATTTCTTTAGTACAGGGACAATATTTCAGTGAGACACCCCAAGTCCGTGTATTTTACGGCAGGTGCAATATTCATGTATTTCAGCGAATTTTTATGTCAGAGTAAAGGACATCCTCAACTACAAGACATGTAGATTTTGTGAAAGTAGGGGCACAGCCCATAGTTAGGTCCCTTCTTTAATTTGAGAGCTCATTCCCGTATCATTTTTCGGCCGACCGATGCCGTAACATTTTTGTACCATTTATTTGTCATTTTCGTGAGTACATTTTACCACGTGTAGTTCGAGAGGAACGAACTCATATACTGTTAGATGGATGAACTAACCAATCTCGTATCATTTAAAACGTCACAGCAGAGGTGAGATGTTTAATTCTTGTGTTGTGGAGAATGCCAAACCACAAATCCTACATGTACATAGAACGAGTGACATATCTACAGATCAGTGCAGTCAGAATGCACGAGTGTTATCTCTTAACATTACTACTCTTTGAACTTGTCGAAGAAACTGAAAACCCGAAACAATATTATTCAGAAGCTAACTGGTACTACCTGGGGATCTGCTGCGAACATCCTGCGCTCTTCAACCTTAGCACTTGTTTTCTCTACTGCCGACTATTGTGCTCCAGTGTGGCTTAATAGCCCGCATACGAAGTATATTGACCCACAATTGAATACCAGCATGCGTCTTATATCTGGCACAATCAGACCAACTACAGTCCACTGGCTCCCACTGTTGTCTGGTATAATGCCACCTGACTTACGAAGATCCCGCGCTCTTGTTCGAAAGTACAACAAGATCTGCAAGAACCCTCTGCTACCTGTTCTAGGCGACATACCAGCTCTCAGTCTCCAAAGATTGAAATCACGACATCCACCTCTTTGTGATGCTGCTCTGAAGACATCCACCAACTTCGATGCTTTGAAGGAATGGAAAGGCCGCTGGAATAACTCCACTGACTTGCCCCTACATAACATCTTCAGAGGTGAAAAAATTGCTAACGGATTCCAACTACCGCGTGCAACTTGGTCCAGACTGAACAGGATCAGGACCGGTCATGGAACGTGCAGGGATTCCCTCTATAAGTGGAACTTTGTACCTTCTTCAGAATGTGATTGTGGAACCTCTCGCCAGACCATTCCTCACATTTTAAGCGAGTGTCAACTACGGGCTTATCCAGGTAGATTGGAAGACTTTGTATCACCAACAGCGGGGGCACTGCAGTGGGTTCAAAAGTTGGACATTCAGCCTTAATGGATAACTCTACTGCCTGACGTGAATCAATGTTTCTTTGTTATTGTGTATATATTGTATATATTATGTATATAATTTCCTTGCCATACGCTAATAATATAACTACATACTCTTTGAACATTGATCCCAAGAAACACAATTGGGGAGTGATGAGACATTGTTAGATGATCTGTAGAGCACTACAGGACTTTATTTCGTGCTCCTACAGGTTATAAAATGATCATTTCAAAAGCACTACTCTTTGCTATGCTAAAATGAGCTGCACGCGACGCAGATAGCCTTGTTTGCGCCCAGCTGAGAACCGGTTTGCCCGAGAAACAAAAGTGGGACGACATTGAATGACTACTTTTTTGTGTGCTACATTATGTCACGAGCCTAGGAAATTTGAAGGTCACAGGTATTAATAACCATGCTATGAGAGCAGCTTAGGGAGCTGTCAACACCTGTTATTTGTTATGAAGAAGTGGAACGCACGTCAATGCGAATTCCTTAAATGTTTTAGCCGACGACTTTGATCGCTTGGCGCGTTGTAGTAAGGTTTAAAATATCATGTTAATTGACCCAGCTCTGTATAAATTAGGCTAGCCAGTGTAAATGTTGTGTCCGTAAACACATTTATTAGGTATTTGGCAGAACGGAATGAATGTTCGCCTTACCCATGGTTTATTCCGGCGTTCTGGAGCTATGCTCAGACGACCGACGTACCGTGCGCAGTTGGTGTAAGACGCGCTGACCTGTGTTATTGTCTGACTTGTTGAAGTCAAGGTATTTGAGTGAATCTCCAGTGAGATCACCTATTGCAGCCTACGACTGGTGTCATTAATACAACCAACTAAACCACATTTTAACCTACAACCTAAATCAAAGCATACATATCCTAAACCGACGGATTAATTAATTATTATAATTAATTTACAGCTATAATTTTGCAACCATGTGCTTGTTGTTAGCGACACCGTGACTTCAATCCATTTCCATGTGGGAGATGACTTTTAAATGAGCTGACACTACTTGTAGCGACGACATTGGATCTACGGGACCGATAGTCAGTAACTTGCGGCCCGCGTGATCTGAAGCTTGTAAGACGCAATTGTAATTGCGCTTTGGCAACGTAACTTACATGCCTGAGATGACGATTGACCACAAACAGTACGTCAATTCGCGAAGGTTGTCTAGTATAAGATTGTTTACTTTATTCCCTAGTGCATTTATTCCCAGTGTTTCCCTATTAGACGTAAGAGTGTTTATGCAATGTTCCTTTTTGATAGTCAGTGGTCAAACTATCATTAGCTTTGGTAATAAGCATTTGTTTACGACGCATCTCATCGTAATACTTTCGTTCACATAGGCATTAGATAAAATTATAAATGTAATTTAAATGTGGACGTGGTACCATCCTAACCTAGGGATAGTACTTGCTTGATTTTAAATGTAAATTCTGCCGAGTCATTTGTTTGTAAATTTGCTACGCGTTAATTATTCATGTGCCACGCGCCTAGTTTGCTTTGCTATTCTTTTCATGTAACTTGGATTTCGCGGGGGTCATTAACGTCATAATAGGGATGACTCATAATTGTATTTAGATAAGCGGATTAGCCGATTTCGACCCTCGGAAATGATTAGGGGTCTTACTTGAATAAATTATTCACGAATCTAACTTAAGACTGGATCTCTTTTTATTGCTAGCTTTGTTGTTTGGATGTATTTCTTTGGGGCGTCTATGACTGTTTCCGTGCCCAATAACGCAGATCCCCTGGATCAAGCCTCTCGTGCTGAGCTAGCCCACAAAGAAATGCACCCGATCCTCAGGAGTTTGGGTTCGAAGGACGGGGTCTTTCGAAGTGCCGCCTTTTCGGCGGACGGTACCCGAAATACCTCCTCTAATGGGCTCAGTACATAATCTTCTTCAAGGGGACTTATTAAAGCTTCCTTTCATATTATTAAAAATGTACAGTAGTGTATTCAAAATATTGTAACTATTCTCTATTTTATTATTATTGCAAACCTACTTTCCATTTGATTTGATATTCTTTAATTTCTTATTGTTGTGGGCCCCACCTTATCATGTCACCCAGGGCCCAACCATGCCTGGATCCGCCACTGCTATGCCCCCTGTACGTGATGATCTTTCCTCGACACCCTTCGCAGGTGCCTGATACGCCTGTTAATGTAGTTCATAGAAATCGAGTAATTTTATTTTGGCAGGGGTCATCACAGTCAAGTGCGAGTCGGTTAGTAACCATCAGCTCAAGTGGATCGTGAAAACTATCTCCTAGCGTGTGTAATGTTGCGACAAGATGGATGCACATCGGTACTTCCTTTTCGTATTTCAAGCGTGAACAAAACCATCCCCATCAACTCCATAATCATGCGTACTAATCCTCTTACTATAAGGGAAGTTGAGGAACAGCATGTTTTGCCACAGATTGTGGTTCCTCATTCGTTATGAAATGTTTGGAAGCTATAAACTATACCTTCTAGTTCCGTAACATCCACACTTGTTCTGACTCCAGATATTTACTAGTCACATGTTATTCAAGGAGTAAAGGACATGAAAGCCAGGAAATAACCTCTGCAGTGCCTCTCTCCTCTTGTACCCTATGCACGTGCACATTTTTCTTTTGGTTAATGCAGGTTGATGCAGATGACTTGCAATTCAATTAACCTTCGGACGCTCTGTTGCAGTTTAAGTAGTCCTTCGCCTGATACATTCAGTGACAGAAAGTTACCATAGACTCAATCTCTATATTTCTGATCATCTGAAATATTTCTTATGTAAAATGAAGGGTTCTTATTGCACCAAGAAAGACTCCTTTATTTTACTTGGAATAGGGCGACATGTTGATTTTCCTACTTAAATCAGCAAACACCTCAAGTTACACTATCCAATTGCGGACCATGCACGGTATCACATGACCTCACAGCTCTGAATGGAGGAAGACTGGGTTATGAAATAACTCCCAGTTAACTCAACACTACTTAATGGGAGGGGCATACAGTCATAACGAGAAAGTGATAATAATTGACGTTACTTTCAAGCCACTCAACAGATTTCTACCAAATTTTCGATACATAATGTAAGCACAAAACGTTGATTATGTGTGATATTAAAACCCCTGGCACAACAGACCATGAAGGGCCTAAGGACCTACAAAGTGACCGCTGCCCTGACATTTGACCTGTAGATATTGGGGTGACGCGTGGTCAGCGCATCGGATCCCCTCGGCCGTTGATCTTGGTTTTCGTGACCGGGGCACTGCCTGACTGTCAGACAGCTACTCAATTGTCCTCACGAGGCTGAGTGAACCCCGTTCCAGCCCTCGCGTCGTTTCTGAAATCCCCGACGGAGCAGAGAATCGAACCCTGGGCCTCCGGATGAGAGGCAGGCACGCTAACCCAACACCACGGGGCAGGCTATCTATATATATAAAGCACAAAGTTTATCTGTCTGTCTGTCTGTTTGTCTGTTATGTATACAAATCTACACCGTTTCACCGATCTCAACCAAGATTTGTATATTTACCCTATGGAACACTGCGACTAACACTGTCTGCTTGAAATTTCGGACAGACCACGCCATTCCCTGCATTTAGGCCCTTATTGCACAAATCTACACCGTTTCAGCGATCTGAACCAAAATGTGCATACTTTGGAACCCTGCGAGTAACACTGTCCACTTGACATTTTGGACAGACCACCCCATTTCCTGCATTTAGGCCCTTTGGTCCGAATCTACACCGTTTCACCGATCAGAACCAAATTTCGTATTCTTACCCTTTGGTACCCTGCGAGTAACACTGTCTGCTTGAAATTGCGGAAAGACCACTCCATTCCCTGCATTCAGGTCCTTTGGCACAAATCAACACCGTTTCACCGATCTGAACCAAAATTTGTATACTCACCCTTTGAAAGCCTGCGAGTAACACTGTCCGCTTGAATTTGGGGACAGACCAATCCCTTCCCTGCATTTAGGCCCCTTGGCCCAAATCTACACCGTTCCACCGATCTCAACCAAAATTTGTATATTTACCCTTTGGAACACTGCGACTAACACTGTCTGCTTGAAATTGCGGACAGACCACTCCATTCCCTGCATTCAGGCCCTTTGGCACAAATCAACACCGTTTCACCGATCTCAACCAAAATTTGTATACTCACTCTTTGAAAGCCTGCGAGTAACACTGTCTGCTTGAAATTGCGGACAGACCACTCCATTCCCTGCATTTAGGCCCTTTGGCACAAATATACACCGTTCCACCGATCGCAACCAAAATTTGTATATTTACCCTTTGGAACACTGCGACTAACACTCTCTGCTTGAAATTGCGGAGAGGCTACTGCATCCCCTGCATTTAGGCCCTTTGGCACAAATCTACACCGTTTCACCGATCTGAACCAAACTTTGTATACTTACCCTTTGGAACCCTGCGAGTAACACTGTCCACTTAAAATTTCGGACAGACCACCCCATTCCCTGCATTTAGGCACTTTGGCACAAATCTACACCGTTTCACCGATCAGAACCAATATTCGAAAACTTACCCTTTGGTACTGTACCCGATACCTATTTTAGGCTATCGGCTACGCCAGCTGACATTAAGCTGTAGTTGAAGTTTTGGGAAGCATTCAGATAAGATAGCGCATCGATCGCGTCAAGAAGAAAGCCAAGATGACGTAGGAGGTCAAGAATCAAGGAGGCATTGAAATCTGTGAGAAGATAGAATTATTAATAAAGATGTGAAGCTTTATTGAAATGTATATGGGATTATAATAAGTTAAAACAACTTAGAAGAGTATATATGACATGAATTATATGTGGAAATAATTTTATGGAAATAAGTTATTGTATAACAGAACAGCCGAGAGGAGTCGGGTTCGAGACTATCTTCGTGACGTAGGAGCACCGTGGTGGGGAGAATCAGCCACGTGCCGCTCGGAACTCATAAGCTGGAACGCAGCGCTTAGCAGTTCAGTTAGGCTCAACGAGGCGAGCAGTACAGAGCAGTCCTATAGCACAGCGAGACGGGCATTGAAGGTCACGCAACACACGTAAGCCGTCACGGCAAGTGTAGGCGACATATCTCGCATCACCGAGCAACAGAGGCCGAGCGGGTCATCGATCCAGCCGGGCTAGCCGAGAGGACAATTGTGGATAGCCGGGGTATTTCAAAACCGCACTGATCGCATATGAAGACTTTGTTTCAAGCTTCATTTCGACGTTGTTCGAACACAGGCTTTCACATTTAACATTATAACCATGCTGTTATATAATACATTCAAAGCGACTTTTTACTATTTCAAGTAAACTGAATGTTTAGCATAGGCTCTGATGAACATTACAGCGTGCATTTATAAGATTTTTATCTTATGCCATTTTCATGGATTACAAATTATAGACAGATACAGGGTGTATCGTAATCTGGAACACTATCTAGTAAAATTTTTATTTTACTCAAGTAGAACTTCGCAGTAAGTTGAGAGAGGACTTACAATTCTCAAACTGAACATTTATCGGAACAGTGGCGTATATTAGAAGAAGAGTAGGGGGTCCGCTGTTACCATGAACTTTTCGAGAAGGAGTTGGACGATATCCGCTATGGGTAATCCGAGGTTCAACATGATCGAGTAAACGTGAATAGAGACAAGATGGCACCACAGAGCGATGGATTCGGTTCCTGACGAGAGGAGTCCAACAGCTGATTCGCTTGGGATTTCGAAGGAAATCATCATTTCATGGATGAAATGATATTCACGCCGATCTTACGAGAAATCTTTAGGTAGGGAAAATCGACGATCTTGGAAATTATATTACAACTGATAATGAAAGGTATTGTAAGAGTTCTATCTACCTGATACGATTATTTTCATGAATACTGGGCACACATGTATATTTTTCTAATAGGAGTGATTTGATTATTAAGACATGGTTTGAATTTATATACTTCGAATTTGCTAGAATATGGAGTGACCATATGATATGGCAGGCATCATTATTTGATATTCGCACCGTTGTTTGACTTTATTAAGAAGATGTTTGATCTTATAGACATTTTTCCAGCTAGGATATTTTTCATGGATAGTTTTTTTGTGTAACGAGTATTTCGAACTCGTGATCTGCAATTGATTATCAGAAACTACTTCGTCAGTTCATTGCATACTAGCGAGTGTGTATTATTCATCAGTAGGGATTTTTTCCATTGGATTGTTTGGAGATATTAAGAAGTTATTCACTTTAGTGAATGAACGTCGCTTTTATATGACAACTAGAAACTTGTTGATTCCTTTCTGGTACATTCACTCATATAGTCCACGAGATGGGGTCTGTCGTATTTATACGATTGTATGGTGGTACTCGCCTTACCCATCGTTTAGGGAACTATCATCCAAGTCGACGGGGCGAGGTCCTTCGTATTTATACGATTGCACGGTGGTTACACATCTTACTCGCCATTGAGGTACTCATTTTATCATCCGAATGTACACGAGATGTAAGTGAATTAAACAAGGAACTACTAGTCACATATCAGTCGAAATTTTGTTAAATAAAGTAACGATAAATGTCAACAGGATTGCATTTAGTAATTCTTGTTTGCCAATCCAATATTTTGTTGCTCTACTCTTTTGAGAGTAATTTCAATTTAACAGCTGTTACAGCTGATGCTTTGATGATTTTTATAATTGTGTTTGATACCTTTGAGAAGGATTTAAAGTAATTTAATCTTGTAAGATTAATCATTAATGGTCATAATTATTTTAAGGCAGATCAGTATTGCAGATTTTGATGTGAGAGATTATAGCACATTGGTGTTTTTCTACGATGTGAATTATGAAACTTGTGAAAGAGAATTTATGCTATTTGAAAGCAAATATTAAATTACTGAAGTAATATTTTTCCAATTGTTTAAGAAGTTGTCTAGAAGTGATCAGAGTAATTACAGTCATTGGAGATTATGTGCGTTAATAATTTGAAGCCATTTATATATTTTTGTAGATCATGCAACGTGGTTAAATGAAGTTTGTGATAGGCATTTTGTGGAATTTGCCATTTGATAGTTGCAACGTTGATAATGTATTTTGAAGCGGACATGAGGTTGTCATACCCAGTCTAGCGTATTTGTTGAAATTCATGCTGTATGTGCTGAATATTTATGGAGTTTTTGTAGCAATTCTTATATTCAAATGTGATATTTGGAATATTGAAGAAATATAATGTCGTTGTGGATAGTTAGATCCAACGTGATGTCGTGGAGACAATAATATTTTTGGCATGATAAATTAAATACGAGATATAACTTGGAAGTAATAAAACTGTAAGACAACGTTCTATAAACCCTATTAAACAATTTGTTAGGAAATTAAACAAGTAAATGAAGTTGATAATACAAGATTTTCTGAAAATAATAATTAATGAAATAATAATCTGAGATTTAAGCATATTAACGATCTGACCTAATGAAATAAAAATCAGAATGACTAGATGAAATAATAAAATTAAATAACCAGATGATTGAAATTTAAATAAGTTGATAAATTAAATTTTGAAATAAATCGATGAATTAAATAAGTGGATGAATTAAAGATTGAATTAATTAAACTGATTGAAATGAATTATTAGACGATTGTAATGATGATGAATAACTGAATTAGAAGGTGATGATTAATTAAAGAAGCTGATGATTAATGAATTTATATGCAATTAAATAAATTTAATTGAGAGATGATTCGAAGGAATTGCAACTTAAAATGTGAATTTAAATGATGTAATGGTGATGAATTAACGATTCTGACAGGAATATTTGGAATTTTGAAGTGAGAATTAATGTAAGAAATATTTAATTTGATAATGATGATGAGGATGACCAATGAGAATTTGAATTTTCTGTAATTCACAGATAAGAGATTAATGACGATGTAAATAATGTAAATTAATTATTCAATGCTTAGGAACATTTGATTAACATGTTCTACGTTCAAATTATACCATGCAAACCATAATTTATGTGATATTTAACGTGAGTGATTATTATATGTGTATGTTTAGGCAGCTTAATAACTTAATTAAATCCACATTGATGTTAAATTAAAGAGAATTAGGTCTCAGGTTTCACAAATGTCAGTGACGAAAGACATAGTGCGACAGTGATCCTGAGTACCCAAGAGAACTTTATACATTTTTCTTGATAAGTGGATTGAAATAATTTTGCATTAGAAAGGAGATGGTTCGATTTTTGGACAATGACAATTTAACTTTGTATTCGACCATACTCTTAGGTAGGATTTATATTTAAAATGTCTGTCTGACTTTCAAAGTAAAATAAATTTGTTTTTATCTTAGTTGTGATCTGATGATGGTGTGATGTTCCTTTTTCTTTCCTTGTCTTGAGTAAGGCTTATCCGGAAAGGAAGTGGTTTTGCTAGGAATTCAGTTGATGGCGCCCATTTATATTTGAATTATTTTTATTAACTTAAGCCCGTAACGACCCTAGAGATACTTTGTCTCGTGAAACCCACTGCTTTTTCAAGAACTCAGCTGAATTTCCGACACATTCCTTATTTGACTAGAGGTTCATTTAACTCCGCTCTGTCCTGGAACTCCAGGGATGTGATGTTATAGCAGATGGGTCATCGCATCCCCAGGACGAACGGGTACAGAGAGAGAGGGAGAATTGGCTTTATCCAACTAGTGGGGCTTTTCGATTTTGTTAATTCGATGGAATCACATCAGATTTAGATTACTGAGAGATTGATCTCAAGTTCATTTAAGTGTGTTACAAAATTTATTATACTTAGTCAGACAATGTACTTGTGTGCCCAATCCAGTGTTCATGTTAATCGTATTAGTAATATCATGTTAGTTATAAGATATTTTTCCCTATACCCAAGTGAATGCAGGAATTGAGACATTGCGATGTGTTGTTGTCTAACGTCTCTATATAATTCTATATTGAAATATAATTATGTTGCCAGAGGATTTAGCGAAGGTGTTAGGAGAGTTACAGACGGGTATGTCTGGAATTGCAGAAACCATTTCTAAGATGGAAACTGAAGTTAAAGAACAAATTAATAATTCAGAAGCTAGATTAGAAGCTAAATGTAAAGAGAATGTACAAGCATTGCAAACTAGTACCGAAGAGAATTTAAAATCATTACAGATTAGTAACGAAGCTAATATAAAATTATTGCAGTCAACTAGTGAAGAAAACTTAAAATTATTACAGTCAAATAGCAAAGATGAGTTGATGTTATTAGAGACTAGGCTACAGTCAAATAGTGAAGACAATTTTAAATCATTAGAAAAGAAATTACAGTCTCGTAGTGAAGAAACTAATACTGAATTAGAAAATAAGTTAAGCAGATTAGAGAATAGTTTAACTTTGAAGAACAATGAGATGTTGAAAACTTTACAATTAGACATAATTGCAGTAAACATGAAAGGAGAGGAAAATGTTCAGATATTAAGGAAAAATATTATCGAGTTGGAAAATAGAGGGGAAGAAAATATTTTTACTTTAAGGACAGACGTTATGACCATACAGAAAGACATTAAGTCAGATGTATCGAAGTTGAGATTCGACATCGATGGTTTAGTGGCAGATGTAGGAAAAATTCAAGATTGGTCTACCGAAGTATCTTTCGAGACTAAGATTAAGAGTCTAGAAACGAATCTAGGTAACGAAATAAAGGATTTGAAGACAGTAATTGGGACCATTAAAGATGAAGTCTTGGGAGAGGTCAATTCTAATATAAAGTCGTTAGAAAATCAATTGCAGAAGGATATTAGAAAGATAGACGACGATATAGAGCAAAAGGTTAACGAAAACTTAACTTTATTTAAAAATAGAGTTGGAGCAATTGTTGAGGAACGATATAATGAGGTCGATGCCGAAGCAAAAGAGAAACGTGACGGGTTAGATGAAAAATTAATCGCAGGTATGGCAAACTTAGAAGCTAGGTTTACGGAAAGCAAGGAAGCGATGAAATTAGATTCAACACTATTTAGAACAGATGTTGATCTGTTGAAAGAACAAGTCGCGTTAGTGAAGAACACGTGCGAAGGAAAGATTGACAAGTTGAGGAACGATCTAGACGAAAGTAACAAGACGCAGGACGTTACATCGTTAGATGAGTTGAAGACTCAGGTCAAGAGATTAGCAGAAGACAGGGTGACGAAACTAGAATCCATAGTTAACAGTTTCACCAGTCATAATGTAACATCAGGGGAAACATTGATGAATCAAACAGCGATAGACCGCAGTATGACGAATCAAGACACGAGCATGGTAGAAGACCGTCAAATGCAACCGAATGTGACATTCGAAAGGGTCAGTTCAACCCCGCAGGAGAATCCAAGTTCGAGTAGGAGTACGTCGAGTCCAAGTGAACGATATTCAGGTCCAGTCACAATTATAAGGAACCTAGATGACAAACCGAGAAAGTTTTCGGGAAATACAGGTGTTACACCAGTAGAATTTCTGCGAGATATTCGAGACTACATGGCGGAACACAGGGTAGCCAAAGAAAGAGAGCTAAGGATAGTAGAACGCGCCTTAGATGGATCTGCACTTACGTGGTTTAGAGCGTTCAGAAGCAACTTTGCGAACATGGAGCAATTCGCCATGGCTTTCTTGAGGAGATTCTGGAGTGCCGAGGATCAACTCAACGTAAGAGCGGAGATGTACTCTAAACGCTATTCTACGTCACATCCGACGCATTACGCCAACTACTTCACGTCACAGCTGGCTAAATTACAGTTCCTTATTCCTCCATTGCCAGAAGAAGAGCTTTTGCAAGCTATAGCGCGACAGTTACCGATAGAGGTACAGCGATCTTTGATAGCATCGGGAGCCAATACGCTGGAACATTATGATGATATATTGAGGCGATTGGATTATACGAGCGCACAGGTTACACCGAGAAGTAATCGAAACGACAACAGAAACACGCAAGAAGTAAACGCGGTAGTCGTGGACAATGCAGTTCAAACGGATAGAAGGGATTCCTGGGAAAACCGACGGAACGATGGGAATCGAGGAAACATCCGTAATGCAAGAGGAAATGATCGATATAGAGGACCATATGAAAGGCCATACGATCAAGAAGCGAGAGATAACCGGTATAGGAATTATAACCAAAATTCCAGGTATCAGGACAGGAATCGGTATAATAACAGATATCGGGGAAGGAATAACTGGAACCAAGGGCAACAGTTTAATGGAAACGACCGACAGGAAGGCCGAAGAAACGATCCTAACGACAGAAGGGATAATCGTGAACATGAAAGGTCAAGACAAGAGGATAGACAGCCTAGTGCACCACTCGAAGAGACAGTGAGAGATGTCAATCGAGCCAGCACGAGTGGCGAAGAAAAAAAAAAAACGTCAAATTAACTCCAGAAGAAAATGAAAATCATTGGGAATCAATCGTCATCGTAGAAACATATCAGGTCAAGGACGAGGATTTAATCGAGGAAGAAGACATAGTACAACGGGAAAATAGACATGAATTGCCAGTTATTAGTGTGGAAGTCATGGGAAAAGAAATAAAGACACTTGTAGACACAGGAGCTATGGTGAGCTTGATATCCATAGGTTGCCTGGATGAATTGAAATTATTAGGAAGAATTACAATGTTGCCAACTGTTGTTAACAAAATTCAAGGGGTGATTCCAGACAAGAGTATGAAATGTAAAAGTCAGGTACTTTTAGATGTTGGGATTGGAACCAGAAGTTTTGAACAGATGTTCCTAGTAGTGGGTCAACTACATTTTGACATGATCCTAGGAGTGGATTTCCTAAGTGAGAGTGGCCTGATCATAGATATGCAGAGTAGGCGCATGTACTTTCAAGAAGGGGTTATGGAAAATCAAGAATCGGAGATGACATTCTTTAGAGAGGATATATTGGATGAAATTGTATGCAGCGTTGAAAGGTCTATAGAAGATAAAATTGGCATAACTAGTAAAATAAATCCAGAAATTAAGGGGCTGTTTGATCAAGTGATTTCAGAATACGAGGATATATTCAATGACAAACCAGGTCTCATAGAAAATTTTACATACAGCATCAAGTTGATGGATGACAAACCATACCATAAAAATTTATATCCCATTCCGGATAAATGGAAGGAGGAAGTTAGCATAATGATAAGCGACATGGAAACAGATGGAATAATTAAGAAAATGCCAACTGCTTATTTGAATCCTTTAGCTGTTGTCAAGAAACCTAACGGTAAGCTGAGGATATGTTTAGATGCCAGATCCCTTAACGAAAGAGTTCTTCCTGAACACGATAGACCACCTGTTATTCGTGAATTGTTACGCCGATTTAGAGGAAAGAGTGTCTTCTCGACAATCGATCTGACTAGTTCATATTATCATGTTGAGCTAGCAGAAGAGTGCAAACAGTACACAGGGTTCCTGTTTGACCATAAAACATACGTATTCAATAGGTTACCTTTTGGTGTGAAAAATAGTGGTCCGGTGATGATCCGAGCACTAGATCAAAATTTGTCAGATGCAGTTAAAGAGCATGTTGTAAGCTATATTGATGACCTGATTATAGCGTCTGAGACAGCGGAAGAACATATCAGACACCTTCAAATGCTTTTTGAAGATCTTAGAAGAACGAACTTCAAGGTGAACTTCAATAAATGTCAATTCTTTCATGAAGAAATTGAATTTCTTGGACATAGAATCGATGGAAATGGTTATAGGCCCAATCCAAAGAAGATAATAGCAATTTCAGAGTTTCCAACACCACGAAAGATTAAAGAGGTACGGCAGTTTTTAGGCATGTGTCAGTTCTTTTCAACACATTGTCCTGGATATACTGAGACAATGGCACCTCTGCAGGATTTATTAAGGAAGGGAAATCGATGGAAATGGGACGATAGATGCAATCAAGCGTTTTTAGCAGCCAAGAAAATGCTAATCCAAAATATCAAGCTTGAGTATCCTGATTTTACAAGACGATTCTTTGTAGAGACAGACGCATCCAAAATAGGCATTAGTGGAATCCTATATCAGCTGGATGATGACAAGAAACATAGATATTTAGCTTTCACCAGTCGCAAGCTTAGGAATTGTGAGAAGAATTACTATGCAACTGAGTTAGAGGCATTAGCAGTGGTTCATGCTCTCAAAACGTGGAAGAAGGTGTTGTTTGGACATGGCATAACAGTGATCACAGATCATAAAGCTCTCCAATTTATTATGAAGACAGACTTAGCGAGTGACCGCATCACCAGATGGGCTCTGTTCTTACAGCAATTTAACCCAACTGTTGTACATAGACCGGGGAAGTTAAATCTGTTAGCAGATGTGCTGAGCAGAAACCCTTGTGAAGAAGTAATAGTCAACCATATAAATTTGATTCAAGAGGATAGTGGTACTCTAGAAAAGTTGAAGTTGTTATCGCAAACTCAGAAGAGATATGCACCTTTACGAAGAATTTACCGTTTTCTGACACGTAGGATGGATAACACTGATCCAGATTTTCAAAGAACTGAGATAGAGGCTAGAAGACATCATATTATGGGAGGTGTTATATGCCAATATATTGACCAGGATCATACTAGACTTAGAGTAGTGATCCCACCCAAGCTTGTCAAACCAGTTATTTGGATGATACACCGAACTGCAGCTCATGTAGGTGTAGACAAGACTTTGGCTCTCGCTCAAGAAACTTTTGTGTGGAAACAAATGGGACAAACGATTCGCGACGTCATAAAGACCTGTGACAGTTGTCAGCGAAGTAAATACTCATCTAAGTTAATGAAAGAAGTTCCCAGATCAATATTACCCAGCAAGCCAAGAGAACTTTTCGCGACGGACATTTTTGGTCCGATTCCTCGTTCGACGAAAGGCAATCAATTCGTTTTAGTAACAGTCGATGTATTTTCGAAGTACGTATCTCTATGCCCTATACAGAAAGCTACATCCAAGTACGTAATAAATCGACTTGAGAAAACAGTTATTCCGAGCATGGGGAAACCTGAAGTTTTGTTGAGTGACCATGGATCACAATTTACTAGCATGGAATTTTCTACTGCTATGGAACGTTTAGGAATCAGGCATGTGTTTAATTCTGTACGGTATCCAGAGGGAAATCCCGCCGAAAGAATTATGCCGGAGATAAGTAAGCTGTGTCGCTTATATGTGTCAAGGCAACACCATAGATGGATGGAAGTGATACCCATCATTAGCCAATGCTTGAATTCCACAGTACATGAAAGCACAGGACAGATTCCGTCCATGCTTCATCATGGATTGAAACCGGATAGACCATGGGATAGAGTCGTGAGGGCACCAGCAGATCCTCAACCCACACAAGAAAGAAGAGTCGAGATGGCAGGAGAGAGGCTCAGAAGACAGGCGGAGAAGAGAGCCAGGAGACAGGCAGGAAGGAGGTTCCACGAGCCATTTCAAGAAAATGATGAGGTGCTGATTAGGAAGCCAGTCACTTCGAACCTACAGCTGAAGATCTACCATAAATTCGCTCCATTGTACGCTGGTCCGTTCCGTATTGAACAAACATACCAGAATAATAGCTATAAGATTGTCAGAATGGATACTGATGAAGTTGTGGGAACTTTTAATGCAGCTAGCATCAGGAAATACCATCATGCTGAGTAAAGAAAATTGTAGAGCTATCGTGTACATGTATAATATATTGAATGCCTGAGAGTGTATTTTTTTTTCCTCAATCCTGATAAAAAAAAAAAAGGAGATGTACGGGAGAGATGTACCCGATACCTATTTTAGGCTATCGGCTACGCCAGCTGACATTAAGCTGTAGTTGAAGTTTTGGGAAGCATTCAGATAAGATAGCGCATCGATCGCGTCAAGAAGAAAGCCAAGATGACGTAGGAGGTCAAGAATCAAGGAGGCATTGAAATCTGTGAGAAGATAGAATTATTAATAAAGATGTGAAGCTTTATTGAAATGTATATGGGATTATAATAAGTTAAAACAACTTAGAAGAGTATATATGACATGAATTATATGTGGAAATAATTTTATGGAAATAAGTTATTGTATAACAGAACAGCCGAGAGGAGTCGGGTTCGAGACTATCTTCGTGACGTAGGAGCACCGTGGTGGGGAGAATCAGCCACGTGCCGCTCGGAACTCATAAGCTGGAACGCAGCGCTTAGCAGTTCAGTTAGGCTCAACGAGGCGAGCAGTACAGAGCAGTCCTATAGCACAGCGAGACGGGCATTGAAGGTCACGCAACACACGTAAGCCGTCACGGCAAGTGTAGGCGACATATCTCGCATCACCGAGCAACAGAGGCCGAGCGGGTCATCGATCCAGCCGGGCTAGCCGAGAGGACAATTGTGGATAGCCGGGGTATTTCAAAACCGCACTGATCGCATATGAAGACTTTGTTTCAAGCTTCATTTCGACGTTGTTCGAACACAGGCTTTCACATTTAACATTATAACCATGCTGTTATATAATACATTCAAAGCGACTTTTTACTATTTCAAGTAAACTGAATGTTTAGCATAGGCTCTGATGAACATTACAGCGTGCATTTATAAGATTTTTATCTTATGCCATTTTCATGGATTACAAATTATAGACAGATACAGGGTGTATCGTAATCTGGAACACTATCTAGTAAAATTTTTATTTTACTCAAGTAGAACTTCGCAGTAAGTTGAGAGAGGACTTACAATTCTCAAACTGAACATTTATCGGAACAGTGGCGTATATTAGAAGAAGAGTAGGGGGTCCGCTGTTACCATGAACTTTTCGAGAAGGAGTTGGAAGATATCCGCTATGGGTAATCCGAGGTTCAACATGATCGAGTAAACGTGAATAGAGACAAGATGGCACCACAGAGCGATGGATTCGGTTCCTGACGAGAGGAGTCCAACAGCTGATTCGCTTGGGATTTCGAAGGAAATCATCATTTCATGGATGAAATGATATTCACGCCGATCTTACGAGAAATCTTTAGGTAGGGAAAATCGACGATCTTGGAAATTATATTACAACTGATAATGAAAGGTATTGTAAGAGTTCTATCTACCTGATACGATTATTTTCATGAATACTGGGCACACATGTATATTTTTCTAATAGGAGTGATTTGATTATTAAGACATGGTTTGAATTTATATACTTCGAATTTGTTTCCAGCTAGGATATTTTTCATGGATAGTTTTTTTGTGTAACGAGTATTTCGAACTCGTGATCTGCAATTGATTATCAGAAACTACTTCGTCAGTTCATTGCATACTAGCGAGTGTGTATTATTCATCAGTAGGGATTTTTTCCATTGGATTGTTTGGAGATATTAAGAAGTTATTCACTTTAGTGAATGAACGTCGCTTTTATATGACAACTAGAAACTTGTTGATTCCTTTCTGGTACATTCACTCATATAGTCCACGAGATGGGGTCTGTCGTATTTATACGATTGTATGGTGGTACTCGCCTTACCCATCGTTTAGGGAACTATCATCCAAGTCGACGGGGCGAGGTCCTTCGTATTTATACGATTGCACGGTGGTTACACATCTTACTCGCCATTGAGGTACTCATTTTATCATCCGAATGTACACGAGATGTAAGTGAATTAAACAAGGAACTACTAGTCACATATCAGTCGAAATTTTGTTAAATAAAGTAACGATAAATGTCAACAGGATTGCATTTAGTAATTCTTGTTTGCCAATCCAATATTTTGTTGCTCTACTCTTTTGAGAGTAATTTCAATTTAACAGCTGTTACAGCTGATGCTTTGATGATTTTTATAATTGTGTTTGATACCTTTGAGAAGGATTTAAAGTAATTTAATCTTGTAAGATTAATCATTAATGGTCATAATTATTTTAAGGCAGATCAGTATTGCAGATTTTGATGTGAGAGATTATAGCACATTGGTGTTTTTCTACGATGTGAATTATGAAACTTGTGAAAGAGAATTTATGCTATTTGAAAGCAAATATTAAATTACTGAAGTAATATTTTTCCAATTGTTTAAGAAGTTGTCTAGAAGTGATCAGAGTAATTACAGTCATTGGAGATTATGTGCGTTAATAATTTGAAGCCATTTATATATTTTTGTAGATCATGCAACGTGGTTAAATGAAGTTTGTGATAGGCATTTTGTGGAATTTGCCATTTGATAGTTGCAACGTTGATAATGTATTTTGAAGCGGACATGAGGTTGTCATACCCAGTCTAGCGTATTTGTTGAAATTCATGCTGTATGTGCTGAATATTTATGGAGTTTTTGTAGCAATTCTTATATTCAAATGTGATATTTGGAATATTGAAGAAATATAATGTCGTTGTGGATAGTTAGATCCAACGTGATGTCGTGGAGACAATAATATTTTTGGCATGATAAATTAAATACGAGATATAACTTGGAAGTAATAAAACTGTAAGACAACGTTCTATAAACCCTATTAAACAATTTGTTAGGAAATTAAACAAGTAAATGAAGTTGATAATACAAGATTTTCTGAAAATAATAATTAATGAAATAATAATCTGAGATTTAAGCATATTAACGATCTGACCTAATGAAATAAAAATCAGAATGACTAGATGAAATAATAAAATTAAATAACCAGATGATTGAAATTTAAATAAGTTGATAAATTAAATTTTGAAATAAATCGATGAATTAAATAAGTGGATGAATTAAAGATTGAATTAATTAAACTGATTGAAATGAATTATTAGACGATTGTAATGATGATGAATAACTGAATTAGAAGGTGATGATTAATTAAAGAAGCTGATGATTAATGAATTTATATGCAATTAAATAAATTTAATTGAGAGATGATTCGAAGGAATTGCAACTTAAAATGTGAATTTAAATGATGTAATGGTGATGAATTAACGATTCTGACAGGAATATTTGGAATTTTGAAGTGAGAATTAATGTAAGAAATATTTAATTTGATAATGATGATGAGGATGACCAATGAGAATTTGAATTTTCTGTAATTCACAGATAAGAGATTAATGACGATGTAAATAATGTAAATTAATTATTCAATGCTTAGGAACATTTGATTAACATGTTCTACGTTCAAATTATACCATGCAAACCATAATTTATGTGATATTTAACGTGAGTGATTATTATATGTGTATGTTTAGGCAGCTTAATAACTTAATTAAATCCACATTGATGTTAAATTAAAGAGAATTAGGTCTCAGGTTTCACAAATGTCAGTGACGAAAGACATAGTGCGACAGTGATCCTGAGAACCCAAGAGAACTTTATACATTTTTCTTGATAAGTGGATTGAAATAATTTTGCATTAGAAAGGAGATGGTTCGATTTTTGGACAATGACAATTTAACTTTGTATTCGACCATACTCTTAGGTAGGATTTATATTTAAAATGTCTGTCTGACTTTCAAAGTAAAATAAATTTGTTTTTATCTTAGTTGTGATCTGATGATGGTGTGATGTTCCTTTTTCTTTCCTTGTCTTGAGTAAGGCTTATCCGGAAAGGAAGTGGTTTTGCTAGGAATTCAGTTGATGGCGCCCATTTATATTTGAATTATTTTTATTAACTTAAGCCCGTAACGACCCTAGAGATACTTTGTCTCGTGAAACCCACTGCTTTTTCAAGAACTCAGCTGAATTTCCGACACATTCCTTATTTGACTAGAGGTTCATTTAACTCCGCTCTGTCCTGGAACTCCAGGGATGTGATGTTATAGCAGATGGGTCATCGCATCCCCAGGACGAACGGGTACAGTACCTAGCGAGTAACACTGTCTGCTTGAAATTGCGGACAGACCACTCCATTCCCTGCATTTAAGCCCTTTGTCCCAAATCTACACCGTTTCACCGATCTCAACCAAAATTTGTATATTTACCCTTTGGAACACTGCGACTAACACTCTCTGCTTGAAATTGCGGCGAGGCCACTCCATCCCTTGCATTTAGGCTGTTTGGCACAAATCTACACCGTTTCAGCGATCTGACCCCAATTTTATATACTTACCCGTAGTAACCCGACAAGTAACACTGTCCACTTAAAATTTCGGACAGACCACCCCATTCCCTGCATTTAGGCACTTTGGCACAAATCTACACCGTTTCACCGATCAGAACCAATATTCGGAAACTTACCCTTTGGTACCTAGCGAGTAACACTGTCTGCTTGAAATTGCGGACAGACCACTCCATTCCCAGCATTTAAGCCCTTTGTCCCAAATCTACACCGTTTCACCGATCTCAACCAAAATTTGTATATTTACCCTTTGGAACACTGCGACTAACACTCTCCGCTTGAAATTGCGGCGAGGTCACTCCATCCCTTGCATTTAGGCTGTTTGGCACAAATCTACACCGTTTCAGCGATCTGACCCCAATTTTATATACTTACCCGTAGGAACCCGACAAGTAACACTGTCCACTTAAAATTTCGGACAGACCACCCCATTCCCTGCATTTAGGCACTTTGGCACAAATCTACACCGTTTCACCGATCAGAACCAATATTCGGAAACTTACCCTTTGGTACCTAGCGAGTAACACTGTCTGCTTGAAATTGCGGACAGACCACTCCATTCCCTGCATTTAAGCCCTTTGTCCCAAATCTACACCGTTTCACCAATCGCAACCAAAATTTGTATATTTACCCTTTGGAACACTGCGACTAACACTCTCTGCTTGAAATTGCGGCGAGGCCATTCCATCCCTTGCATTTAGGCTGTTTGGCACAAATCTACACCGTTTCAGCGATCTGACCCCAATTTTATATACTTACCCGTAGGAACCCGACAAGTAACACTGTTCACTTTAAATTTCGGACAGACCACACTATTCCCTGCTTTTTGGCCCTTTGGCAGAAAACTACACCGTTTCACCGATCTCAACCAGATTTTACATAATTACCCTTTGGAACTCGACGAGTAACACTGTCCACTCGAAATTTCGGACAGACCACTCCATTCCACGCATTTAGGCCCTTTGGCACAAATCTACATCGTTCACCGATCGAAAACAAAATGTGTATACTTAACACTTTGGAACCCGATGAGAAACACTGTCAACTTTAAAATTTGGACAGGCCACTCCATTCCCTGCATTTTGGCCCTTTGGCACAAAACTACACCGTTTCACCGATCTCAACCAGATTTTACATAATTACCGTTTGGAACTCGACGAGTAACCCTGTCCACTCGAAATTTCGGACAGACCACTCCATTTCCCGCATTGAGGCCCTTTGGTACAAATCTACATCGTTCACCGATCGAAAACAAAGTGTGTATACTTACCCTTTGGAACCCGATGCGTAACACTGTCCACTTGAAAATTCTGACATACCACTCCATTCCCTGCATTTAGCTCAGGAATTCCTCGGGGTTGCCAGCTTCCTAACTCACCAGTCATGAGCCCTTGAGGGTGTACCAGAAGTGGTGGGTCTACACACACCCTGCCTCTTTGAGGGCCTTGAGCAGAAGACAGGAGATATTATGAAAAGGAAAAGAAGGCAGACCCCTCGAAGAATGAGGGTATCAGGAAAGATGAGACAAAGCCAATTAAGGCGGGAAGTTGAAAGACTCCCTAGTCCTCGGATACCCTTATACAGTCTGGGTCGGAAGAGAACAAGAGTTGACCAAGGGAGGCCGACAGGAAAGAGAACTGAAATGAGCCCGGCACCAGGAAGTAGAAGCGATGCCAGACTCAGCTGGGGTCCCGTTGTCGCCAACCCACGTCCCACAAGTTGTGAGACCCTGGGGGGGGGGGGGTCAGTTGTGAGAATAGCTTGCTGATTCATCGCGAGGTGACTTGAGAGTACTTTCCAGAGCCCGCCGTGTTATCTCCTGCTGTCTATGCTGATGCCAGCACATGACCGTTGCGAAACAGTGAGTGATTCCCGGTCAATCTAAATAGGACGGGGAACCCCGAACGTGTGTCATCATATTTCGTCATCATCTGCGATCATCTCAGGTCCGTGCAGCTTGGACCTATATTCTTTGTCTTTGCCGAGCAGTACGCTCTTTCACTAAACGCATCGAGTACAGGCCTAAGCCAGAAAATAAGGTTGAGACTTTGGAAGACATCGAAGCTAGACACCTGAATTACCTATATCAGTTTTAAAATAACACCAAGTTCGTTTAGTAGTCATTTTTTCATTAACTTATTATTATCATCATAAGTGCAAATGACCTAGATGTTACGCGCATCATACCAATAATCGCCGACGCATAAAGTCTTTCGCGACAGTGATTTTTAAAATATTTATTTTTGGTTGGTTATTTCTTAAGTTTAGGGGCTGCGACAACGCGGTCATGTAGCCCCGTGAACTTTGGGTGTGTGTAGAATCTGTCTGATAGCCGGTGTTAATTGTGATGACTGTATTATTGTGTGTTATCTGTTTTTTAATTTAAGTACAAACTGCAACTTAGAATTCTTCAAATAGTTCGTACTTTTGCCGCCAAGCGCCACCGTCAACGACTACTAGGCCAAGTTCGGAACTTAGCTACTAGACGCCACTGCAGTCGGCTCTTGGCAACGGACGTAGACATCTAAGAGCGTTGTTTACCTATCCAATTTAGCTTCACACTGGTGTAATTAGTGGAAGGTTCTTTAACATGCCATAAATCTAACATGGGACCGCCGGCTTTACTTCCCCTCCGAAGAAAGGCATACTGACGGATTTTTAACGCTCTTAAAAAATCCGACGGCTTTGGCCGGGTTTGAACCCGCTATCTTGGGCATAGAAGCTCAGCATGCTACCAAATACGCCACCGAAGCCGCCAAATATTTATTTTTATTACAGTACATTGTGTACATTATACGTTGAAGTGTCAATTCAATACCGGTAGTAGTTTCCCTTATCATCCTCATCATAAGAGCAAATGACCTGCAGTAGATGTTACGCCCATTACACCATTAATCACCACACACAATAAGTCTTCCTCGCCTGTGAATTTTGAAATATGTATTTCTATTACGGTAGCTTGTAAGTTTGACGTGTCAATTCAACAGTAGTTTTTATTATCATCCATATCAAAAGGGCAAATGACCTAGATATTACTCCCTCATTGTCTTTGGGGGCAAATGACTTTGATTTTAAGTCCATTATATTTCTAAGAAGACCTTAAAACATTATCATCATTCCACCGGGCGAAGCCGGGTACTATACTGCTAGTGTGTGATAATGATAAGCTTATTAATGCTGCCAACTGCCTGTAAATACACTGTGTAAATTTGAACCCAAGACTCGACATTTGTTACATACACCAAAATTCTTACGCAATAGGGCTTAAAAATATTTAAGTATAAAAAATATTTAGTTTTTAACATATTCATTTCAGTGTTATCAACATAAAGCTTTTCGTCCGTTATATTTCTCTAAATTTCACACTGATCAACCAATTTCTGCTATATTTGATACCTGTATCAGTGAATGCAATATGCTACTGATAGCATCATTACGTTAAACACGGGAAAACTATTAAGGTAGAACCCTCCAGCTCCACTGACTATGAGCCGCTTCCGGTCAGCTCAGCTTTGAATGAGCCAACACCTACCGCCTGTGAGAAAGCTGGATATACTGCAGTAGGATTGTGAGGCAAGTGTTCACACTGCAGACAATGATAGCAATCAGGTCATGTTTATCCCTGGAAATGAATAGATATTCACCCTGCGACGTAGCCTTGTGCGATAAATGACTCACCAAGAACATGACGGGGAACTGCAGCAAGTTCTGAGATCCGAGGTTTGAATCCCAGTGAAAGCGGCTACCCTGAATGTGATTTTTCCGTAAGTATTTCCACACTCGCTCCACTTTATTTCAAGTTACAAAGCTCCTGCCCTATCCCCGACTCTAATAATATTACAGCCACACACACTACTACATTATAGAAACACAGGTTAACAGTCAAATTCAATACACAAAAGTACATGGAGCTGAAGACCGAGAATGTCCCAAGTTCTTAATATGAATTAACAACATATTAATTTCAATGTTGTCAATATAAAGATTTTCGGCCATTTAACTTCTCTAAATCTTACACTAATCAACCAATTCTTGGCTGTTACCACTGAGATTGTGAGTTAGCCGTGGTTGTTACGGCGTGGCTGCAGACAGTCGCTCACATCCGGGAGGCGAGTAGGTTCGAATCCCCCCGCCGGCAAACTTGAAGATGGTTTTCTGTGGTTTCCCATCTTCCTTCCAGGCAAATGCCGGGGTTGGTCCCTAACTATAGGCCACAGCCGCTACCTTCCAATTCCTCGGCCTTACACGCACACTTTCCTCCCCAGACAACACTCAACACGCGACGGTACTTGTAGCTCACCCCTTGGGTGTCCGCATAGAAGCAGCTACTAACTCTGGCGAGCCGAACATGTCCTCGGACACTCCCGATTCCCATCTCTACCAAGAAATGTAATTCTGATCTGAGGGCTGGAACGGGGTACAGTTAATCTCGCGAGGCAAAACTGAAATGAGGCGGGTTTGTTTCCTACCTCAGTCATCCTGGGAATTGTTTTCCGTGGTTTATCACTTCAACTCCAGGCTAATGCCGGGATGTTTCCCAACTTAAGGCCACGACTGCCTCCTTCCCAATCCCACCTGAATTACGAATACACACACTAATTCAGCCATCACAATAACACAGGTTATGAGAAAAATTCTATATACACACACAACAGTGCTAAATTACCACGATGTCCAAGCTCCTCAAATAAAACAACAACAACAACAACAAAACAAATACTGATGACATACGGAAGGAGCAGATTCAGAGATACAACTCAAATCGTGTCTGACTTCCTCGTAATGCTTGCAAAGGAGACCACAAGGAGATACCACATTAACATAGGGTATCGGGCTTGAAAAAGTAAAATAAAATAATTAATTAAATAAATAAATAAATAGATTAATTAAGTAATTAATTAATTAATTAATAGATAAATAAGTAAATAAATTAATAAATAAATCAAAAAAAATAAACATAAACTCAGGTACACGGCGCCAAATGACTACGATGTCAAAGCCCTTCAAGTGAAATAATAACAACTACCGGTACTCCAATACCAGGGATAATGTTAGCCTCTGCACCAGTTAATACAGTACATGACTTATAAATATATTTCATTTTGATAATGTAATTACACGCACAGTACGACACAAATTGATCTTGTTCATTATGATGCGACATTCATTTGCGACATTGTGGCCATTTAGGCCTGTGTATTGGGTGTGTGAGTGGAATCCTTCTCACAACCTGTGGTATGTGTATATATATTTAAGGGGCCAGGGTATGGAAGGAGGCGGTCGTGGCCTAAGTTAGAAACCACTGAAACCACTGAAAACCACTTCTATAATGGGCAAAGAGGTAATCGAATCAATCTCTTCTCAGTTTTGCCTCATGTGGTTGAGTGCACCTTGTTCCAACCCTCAGACCAGAATAAAATTACGTGTTGGAGTCAGGAAACGAACCCAGGACTTCCGGATCCGGAATCTCAATACACATTGAGAGACCACAGAGTGTGGCACTGAATTTTAAATAAACGTGTTGTAGAAAGAGAGACATCTGGGCAAGCTTTGGAAACAATCTAAGGTTGCAAATCTTTTGTTCGTCAATTGAAGGATACAGTAACGGAAAATATCAGGGTGCACCGAAAGTGCCACCAGAAGGTTACGGGTGTATCACCATGTGAAATATTACTATGTATAAACGATTAGCTTCCGATAACGACACCCTTAATAAAATAATATAAAAGCGTTTTGAAGTTGAATGAGTAAAAAGACCCGTAAATTCATATGATGTCGGTTCGTGAAAGTTATGTAGTAGCCCATTTGGTAAATATATGGCAAAATACAACCAATTGACGTCCTGTAACAGAGACTCAGACTTAAATAAAACCATTCATTTTAATGCATTGTATCTTAATTTGAAATTACGAATTTGATTCTATTCAGCTTTGTTACAATAATTTGGCCACCTGTTTATATTCATTACTTCATAAATTCTGTTCGATTTGAGTGTTCCAACTATACATTTGCTCCCCTTTATGTGACCCTGCCCTGTATTCCTATCAACCCTTCATTTACGATAAATTTGCTCAAATAAACATTTGTATGACTTATAACACGGTGCTCTCGTGCACTCAAGAGCAATAAATTTGTTTGAATTTATTTATGTATGGGTAAAGAGGACGCAATTGAAATGTAACCTCATGTCCCCTCTGATGATTAATAAATAGCCTAATGTAAATTGTAATGGCATTAAGTGCTCAAGTCGGGAAAAGTGATTGTTAATTTGTATTACTTTGATTACAAAATTTGTTTGCGTTGGCTATTGTAGTCTCCCTTCTATAACATAATGATTATTCCTATTAATATTCACGAGTATATTTTAATGTCTTGTACCATAGGAAGCCTCGAGTGTCAGATTACATATAGTGTCTTATGAATACGGTATATGTTGTAAAGCTTCCATGAAATATTCTCACACCTTGATATCCAGACGAGTAAGGTCATTGTGATAGAGAAAGTGAAGGGCTTTATCTTGATTGATGAGATATAGGCGTTCCTGAGGATGGTATCGTCTTGCGACACCGAGTGTATTGATGGGAAGTACCCTGATTACAATGAATTAATATTCTTTTCAGTTACTAGGCAATGAAATAAACAACTATTTTAACCTACGCTTTTTATTACAATCAATCAAAAGTAGATTTATGAGGTCAATCTGGGGTGATACGTGCGTTAGTGTTTGGTCATAACATGTATGTATGTATGAAAATGTATGTAAGTGTATGTGTGTCTTAAATGGGTCATGTTTACTATTACTTTTATGGTGTTTCTAGAGGTTCGGTAGTAATAATCGGTAATAATAATAATAATTATTATTATTATTACCGATTAGATAGCCATACTCATCTGAATGATACTTTATAGATCCTACCACCCGATTTAAAACTTCCGAGAGCCATCCTGAAAAAGTAGGCTGTTAAGAAGAGAAGATTTTCTCTTAGGCCAATTTCAAATTTGGTTATTGGCATTAGCAAGAACGTCTAACCCAAGAATTTTGGTCTAATGCCAGTTTTGTCTTCTTATATCCTCTATTGAAACAACTGATATTGCAGCGTTACAGACAGATCACGCTTCGGAACGTATGTTATGAATGGAGGAATGCCTTGTGAGAAAAGTCTTGCATATAAGTTATATTTACTGGTCTTTATATGTATTTTGAAGTTGACGAGAAATGTATGCTTATGTACTACTGTATTTGCCCTGTGATCTCTTGGGATATTGGTAGTAACAGGTTTACGAACTTATAGACAGAATGAACTACATTTCGGCTATTCGGGAATATGTAACTCGGTTGGCATGACATATGAAGTAACATAGGTTTAATATAGGTTGAGTGGGTGTAACTAAGCAGCCGCGACCGTACGATTCTCCATGTAAGGAAGATCCGAAAGTCATGAAAACCGTGCGCGGTTTGGAAGAAACAAGTCGTTCCGTGACGAATTTAAGAGTCTTTTTCTTAAAATTCATGAGTCATACCAATGATTGACTTACATACATCTATTTAGAATAATGACGAAATTAATTTGGTAACAGTGACATTTATGATTTGTTTGAAATATATCTGAAATATTGTAGCCTAATAGAGCACTACAGTTTCCTTGAAATAGTTTCTTTCCATGGATTCTCAGATACTGAGAGTCTACGGCTCAAATGCTCAGAAAGAGTTATTAGGTAGTTGGTAAATCTGCTGCCTTTGAAAATTCACACTATTATATCCGTTACGGCATACACACAATACATAAAAGGTTGTTATTTAACCATTAATTCTATGGAAGTTACATGCAGTTAAACATTGAGCACGGATTGAATTATTTTCACAACACTGTAACGTATGGGTTGCTCGACATGAATATCCAAACATATCGTTAATACACATGTACCAAATTGTTTGTCTGCTTGTCTTCATACATTGAGGCTAGGGTTCAAAATTATGGAGAACGTTTATCAGCATTTGGTAGCCCTGATGACTTGAAAAGTATGCCGAGTTAGATATCTTGAGACATACATTACATATACGAAATTTGGTTGAAATCCTTTGTTTGTATGGAAGTTAAATGCAGTTAATCGTTGTGCCTATATGCTAGCATAGAATTATGTTGATAGCACTAGCAGGAACAAAGCGCCAGGCATAGATGATATACAGATTGAGTTGCTACGCTGCATAGGAGATGAAGGTCTGATCAGGTTATTTCACTTGGTGTGTAGGATTTATGAGACATGGGAGGTACCCTCTGATTTCAAGAAGAATGTTTATCATCCCTATACTGAAGAAAGTGGGAGCTGACAGATGTGAAGGTTACCGCACAATCAGCTTGATTACTCATGCTTCAAAGATCCTGTCTAGAATAATTTACAAGAGGATGGAAAGCCAGATAGAAACGGAGTTTAGTGAAGACCAGTTTGGTATCAGGAGAAATGTAGGAACAAGGGAAGCTGTACTAAGTCTTAGGCTGATTTTGGAAGGTAGAATAAGGAAAGATAAGAGAACATTCATGGCATTTGTAGACAGAAAAGGCTTTTGATAACGTTGATTGGACTAAATTGTTTGACATTTTGAAAACGATTGGAATGAAGTGCAGGGATAGGAGGGTTATCTAAAATCTATACAGAGACCAGACAGCAGTCATTCGAGCTGAAGGACATGAGAGAGAAGCTGGTATTCAGAAAGGTGTAAGGCAAGGCTGCAGCTTATCACCCATAATTTTCAATCTTTACATTGAACAAGCAATGAAGGAAATTGTAGAAAATTTTTAAGTGGGAGTGAAGCTTCAAGGAGAAATAATTTCAACTCTGAGATTTGCCGATGACATAGTCATCTTGGCCGACACGCCTGAGGATTTGAATGAGTTTTTGAATGGTATGGACTCCGTCTTGAGGAAAGAATTCATAATGAAAATTAATAAATGCAAAACCAAAATATTGGAATGTAGCCGAAATAAATCAGAATCCTCTGTCTGTTAGGTAGTCAGCCCGGGGGCTGGTTGGATCCCCAAAAAGTACCGCCGTTACGTTACCCACATAACCGGGCTGACTACCTAACAGACAGAGGATTCTGATTTCTATGGACATCGAATTGGCAGGTGAAAAATTAAGGAAGTAGGAGACTTCTGTTACTTAGGTAGGAAAATAACTAGTGATGGACGAAGCAAAGAGGATATAAAAACAAGATGTTCAGTAAAGAACATATAGCCTACTTTCTCCTAAATGCATGGGTATTGTTATAACCCTTTGTCCTTTTCAAGGAGTATATACGCACATCAAAAAAGTTTTGCATCACCTCGGTTCCAAGAGTTCCGGAACCTGTAAATACAAAGGGAATAGAGATCAACACAAACAACATTTCAGCTCGTTTTATTGCTCATGAGACCCACACATTGCATGTTGTACCATCATACAGCTAGACTTTCAGCATTTGTGGTCCAGATTGCAGTACACACCACTACCTCTAATACCCAGTAGCACGTCCTCTTGCATTGATGCATGCCTGTATTCGTCGTGGCATACTATCCACAAGTTCATCAAAACACTGTTGGTCCAAATTGTCCCACTCCTCAACGACAATTCGGCGTAAATCTCTCAGAGTGGTTGGTGGGTCAAGACGTCCATAAACAGCCCTTTTCAACATATCCCAGGCATGTTCGATAGGGTTCATGTCTGGCGAACATGCTGGCCACTGTAGTCGAGCGATGTCGTTATCTTGAAGGAACGCATTCACAAGATGTGCACGATGAGGTCGAGAATTGTCGTCCATGAAGACAAATGCCTCTCCAATATTCTGCCGATATGGTTGCACTATGGGTCGGAGGATGTCATTCAGGTATCGTAAAGCCGTTTCGGAGCCTTCCATGACCACCAGTGGCGTACGTCGGCCCCACATAATGCCACCCTAAAACATCAGGGAACCACCACCTTGCTGCACTCGCTGGACAGTGTGTCTAAGACGTTCAGCCTGACCAGGGTGCCTCCAAACACGTCTCCGACGATTGTCTGGTTGAAGGCATATGCGACACTCATCGGTGAAGAGAACGTGATGCCAATTCCGTGGGGTCCATTCAGCATGTTGTTGGGCCCATCTGTACCGCGCTGCATGGTGTCGGGGTTGCAAAGCTGGACCTCGCCATGGACGTCGGGAGTGAAGTTGCGCATCATGCAGCCTATTGCGCACAGTTTGAGTTGAAACACGACGTCCTGTGGCTGAACGAAACGCATTATTCAACATGGTGGCATTGCTGTCAGGGTTCCTCCGAGCGGCAATCCGTAAGTAGCGGTCATCCACTACAGTAGTAGCCCTTGGGCGGCCTGAGCGAGGCCCGTCATCGACAGTTCCTGTATCTCTGTACCTCCTCCATGTCCGAACAACATCGCTTTGGTTCACTCTGAGACGCCTGGAAACTTCCCTTGTTGAGAGCCCTTCTTGACACAAAGTTACAATGCGGACGCGATCGAACTGCGGTATTGACCTTCTAGGCATGGTAGAACTACAGACAACATGAGCAGCGTACCTTCGTCCTGGTGGAATGACTGGAACTGATTGGCTGTCGTACCCCCTCCGTCTAATAGGCCCTGCTCATGCATGGTTGTTTACATCTTTGAGCAGTTTTAGTGACATCTATGAACAGTCAAAGGGACTGTATCTTGGATACAATATACACAGTCAACGTCTATATGCCGGAGATCTGGGAACCGAGGTGATGCAAAACTTTTTTTGATGTGTGTATGAATGTTGGTTGTAGTAGCTTGTTGAAATACAACGTGCTATAGGGATATTAAACATGAATATGAGGTGCCCTTTGCTAGTGCTACCTCTGTAAAAAAATTCATTCAATTCGGTTTCACCGTGATTGAATTGATCTGGGGAATGGATTTGCACACATACATGGCCGCTATTTGCAAACTATTGGGCTGATGACCTTGTAGTCAGTCATAAGATGCTTTCCACAAAAAGTCATGTTGTTGCAAAATCTGGTAGAGATCAAATTATTAGGATGGTCGAAATTTGATTTAAGCTTTTAACATTTGGGAGGCCATCATTCCATTTCCGTCAAGATGGCGGCGATATAAAACATGACACTGAGGTGCCTTTTGCTAGTGCTACCTCTGTACCAAATTTCGTTCAATTCGGTTTCACCGTGTTTGAATTGATAGGGGGAATCGATTTGCACACATACTTGGCCACCATCTGCAAACTATTGGGCTGATGATCTAGCAGTTTGGTCAGAATATGCTTCACACATAAAGATTTGAAGGGCTTGGAGCAAGATAGTGCTATGCCACATTTTCCTCTTAACTGAGCTGGTAGTTTCCTCATTATGGCTAAGTGCAGCACTATCCAATAGCTATGTTAGTTACTCATAATACGCTACAGATAGCTGCACAGGTACTCAAGTTTCTTATTGCCTCAATGAGATGACACTGAATATTTCAGCGAGAGTATCCTAAGCCACCAAGTTTCACAAGATGGCGTCGCCTCATTGTAGCAGTGGAAATACATCAGTTCGGAAAAGGCTTTATTTTTCAGGAACATCTAGCGATTCGGAAGCTGTTCTATCAGATTCTGAAGAGGAATATATTCTTCGCACATCTGAAGAGGAATCTTCTGAGAAAGAGTCATCTGGGGTACGTATTACATTTTCTTTGATATTATGACATAGCACTGTATTGCTGAAAAAATTACCAGTTAATGTTGCATTGTGTGCTATAAGCAAAATAATTTATCTGATCTTTCTGGTACGTATAGGTAACATATTTAGTATGTTATGCAGTGCATATTTGTATATTAAACTTGGACAGCATGCTAGATTAAACATATAGCTTATAACTCTTGAATAAGTAGCATAGTACTCTGCAGTGGGCATAGCACTATACTGCCTAAATTTTGTCCAATATACTGGTATTTATATTTTCTCAAAGTCAAGGTTTAATTGCTATGAAACTGTAGTAACTACAAGCAGATTGTTGACGTAAAATGGCACAATATCTTCATGAGATATAATAAAATTTAAAACTGCTATTCTGAACCATTTAACCTATATTTTTGTGGCCTTTTTTACAGAAATTATCTAAGTGGTGATGTTCATTTTCAGGAAAAGGATGAAACTACCATTAGACCAACCATCACGACACCTATGAAGATGATGATAGCTCGCTGGAGAAATAGAAATCAAAATAGTACCCAAAAAATGAAGAGGCGATTAAGAAGAAACAAAGGTTCTCCCTACGTTAGTGACAGTACAAAAAAGAGTTACGCAGCGAAGGAGCTGGGACCTAACTGTAAATGCACAATGCAGTGCCGGGTATTAACAGAAAATCAAAGACAGCCAGCATATGCCCAGCTCACTCAGAAGTGCGGGGAACCAATTCCAGTTGACTCAAAGAAGTTCAAGGATTTGCACGATCTACTCCAGTTCGTTTTAGAGAGATGGGAGGTGTAGAACGTGATGATTATGGCTGCTCTCTTAATGTTGACTGAACAATCTGTGCTTATCATTATGAAAGAATATTTTCATTTGCTCGACATTTGTTTCATATATCACATTAAAACACACTTTTAATAGATATTGCCAAATATTTAGTATGTAATAGATGAATAATAAATACATTCATTACTTACATATTGTGCCAAGTTCTGAGGCAAGAAAGTGCTAAGCCACTATTATTCATGCATGCCTTCCTTTAATTGCAATTTACGTAATGTACTTAAGATATACATGATATTTTACAAACTGAAAACGTGTAATAACTGACATAAACCAACTTAAGTAAATTTACTTAAAAGAAAGTACAAAACTCTGATTTATAGAATTTTTTCAAACTTTAAGATGCATTTTTCTCAGAAAGACAAACGTGTGGCATAGCACTATCTTGCTCCGAGCCCTTCATTTGTTGTTGCAAAATTTGGTAGAGATTAGATTATTAGGTTGGTCGTAATTACATTTTAGCCTTTAACATTTGGGTGGCCGCGATTACGTTTCCGTCAATATGGCGGTGATATAAAACACGACACTGAGGTGGCCTTTTTTAGTGCTACCTCTGTACCAAATTTCGTTCCATTCGGTTTCACCGTGTTCGAATTAATAGGGGGAATCGATTTTCACACAAAGATGGCCGCCATCCGCAAAATATTAGGCTAATGACCTATTAGTTTGGTCAAAGGATGCTCCCTCCATAATGGTATGTTGATGCAAAATTTGGTAGAGATCGGATGATTAGGTTAATCGTAATTTGATTTAAGCTTTGAATATTTGTGTGGCCACCATTACGTTTCCGTCAAGATGGCGGCGATATAAAACATGAAACTGGGGTGCCTTTGGCTAGTGCTACCTCTGTACCAAATTTCATTCCATTCGGTTTCACCGTGTTCGAATTAATAGGGGTAATCGATTTTGACACAAAGATGGCCGCCATCCGCAAACTACTAGGCTAATGACCTATTAGATTTGTCAAAGGATGCTTCCTCCATAAAGGTATGTTGTTGCAAAATTTGGTAGAGATCGGATGATTAGGTTAGTCGTAATTTGATTTAAGCTTTGAACATTTGTGTGGCCGCCATTACGTTTCCGTCCAGATGGCGGTGATATAAAACATGACACTGAGGTGCCCTTTGCTAGTGCTACCTCTGTACCAAATTTCATTCCATTCGGTTTCACCGTGTTCGAATTAATAGGGGTAATCGATTTTGACACAAAGATGGCCGCCATCCGCAAACTATTAAGCTAATGACCTATTAGATTTGTCAAAGGATACCCCCTTCATAAAGGTATGTTGTTGCGAAATTTGGTAGAGATCGGATGATTAGGTTAGTCGTAATTTGATTTAAGCTTTGAACATTTGGGTGGCCGCCATTACGTTTCCGTCAAGATGGCGGCGATATAAAACATGGCACTGAGGTGTCCTTTGCTAGTGCTACCTTTGTACCAAATTTCGTTCAATTTGCGCTCACCGTGTTCGAATTGATAGGGGGGGACAGACATTCAGAGTCCACACACTCACACACACACACACACACACACACACACAGACTCACACACAGACAGACACACTTTTTTTCGCCCTGTAGTGATCTCATAAGTCTACTTTCATTTTTTGCAAAAATCGAAAGTAGGCTAATATACGAGCCGTACAGTAGTCGCATATGATGTGTAATATGTGACATGTTATCCTAGTGACCCGGGAGCGCAATTCCCTTGTTAACAGTGAACTCTGTTGGTCATTGAAATAACTACTTGTAAAACTCCAGTGCCAAATCCTGACCGTGATAAATCATAATTGTTATTTGCTAAGACGTTGAATCTTAATCGATTGAAAACATATTGTGCAATTTGCAATGGAAAATTAAAAGTGTATATTGTAATATTATAGTGCAGAAGTGGCTTTAAAAAGCTGAGCCGTATCGGTTGCAGACAAGAAGGCAGCTGATCTCTCGTTCTGAACTATATTTCACTGAGTGCAGCTCGCATCCAGTCGGCCGTGGCGGAAGCAATCCACTGAGTACTTGATGCGAGCTGCACTCTATACCGGCCAGTTAGTGAACCCATGCCAGCGATATTATTGAAAATGGCCTCTTTTTGCCGATAGAGGGCACTGTCAAGTATAGGCGCGATTAAAAATTAGGTGTGCAGAAGGTGTATTAAATGTGTTTCTCCCAGTGATACGTTTAGACCAACAAAGTTTCAATTGTTGTTAATAGTCAGTGTTAATATACTGAATGCCTGCATTATTTGGAGTGTTTGTTGATGCAATTTATATTCCACATAGCCACATGGCCGATAGTACATCGAGTGCTTACATTACATAAGAATACAGCAAAAGTAAGAATATTTAATAAATCGTAATTGTTTTCAGCAAATATGATATAATGAATATTTTCACACCCAAGAACGACAACTTGAAGATGATTCATTGTAGGAATATCTTAAATTGGGTCTCCAAACCCTGAACTAAACTGTATGCGATATACATTCCCCATAGCCAAATGGCCTACAGTACGTCGTTGTACCGTTCTCCGCCAACACGCGCGCTCATTGTTCGTCCCATGCACTTCCGTCCCATCCATTTCCGCCCCATCCACTTCCGTCCCTTTTCCAAAATCACTCCCACAAAAATGTACAGCTGCCGAGGGCCACAAAAATATCCAGATACCGAGTGGAAAGATGTTACACATCAAAAGTAGGTTAGCTCAGGCAAGGAAAGCATTTCCACAGAAAAGGCATCTGTTGACATCGAATATAGATTTAGGTATTAGGAAGTCATTTTTGAAGGCCTTTGTCGGGAGCGTGGCACTCTATTGAAGTGAAACTTGGACTATTGGTGCAGCAGAAAAGAGGAGAATTGAAGCGTTTGAAATGTGGTGTTACAGGAGAATGATGAAGATCAGATGGGTAGATAGGGTTACAAACGAGGAGGTATTAAGACTAGTGGGAGAGGAGAGATGTTTCTGGCGACTGCTAATGAAGAGAAGAGATAGGCTGGTAGGACACATACTAAGACACCCAGGAATAGCAAGCTTAGGGTTGGAAGGGAGGGTTGAGGACAAGAACTGTAGGGGTAGACCAAGGGTAGATTATGTTAAACAGATTGTCTCGGATGTAGGGTGTGGTAGCTATGTAGAGATGAATGGATTAGCTCAGGACAGGGAGGGATGGACAGCTGCATCAAACCAGTAAAAAATGAAGACTCAAACTACACATCAGCACTAACTCTTAGTTACATGCATTTAAATATTGGACTTATCATCAGGCATAGAATCATGTTGGCAGCACCGGCATGTATGGACTCCTGTAAATTAATGTCATGTAATATTATCCAAATGTGTGTCAATTTTGGAGCAGTTTCCATGTTTACCTTCCGATATATCCAACATAGAGCTAACATTTCAATTGCTAATTTTCAGCAGTTGGTAGCACTGATGTCATTTTCAAATATGGCCGTTATTTATTCAAGTATCTATCTTTACTGCTACCCAAATTTGATTTCGAGAGCTGCAACCATTTGTGAGTTGATAGGGTTTGTATTACAGAAAACTTTACAGTCGCTGAAAAGCTTTCAATAGAATTAGGCAATACTGAAAAATGGCTTCTATCACTTCAAGTTGATAGGGTGGGGACACACACACAGATAGACGGACAATCATTTGCCCGGATCGATCTCATAAGTCTACTTTTTCCTAATTTTTACAAAATGTAAAATATAGGCAAGAAATGTAACTCTAGTAGGTTTCGAAACACAGCCTACATCATACCCTTTATACTCTGATTGCTTTCATCTTGCATTACAAATTTTGGATCGTAATCGCCTATAAATATGAAAAATTTCAACTTGATAGGGCTTGTGGTTCCTGAGAAAAGCATACATAACTTAAAAAATGAACAATAACAAAGTTTCACTTACTGTCTTTCATAAAAATATGTTTTTATATCTATATATAATAGTGTATACATAGTACATTATGCAACGAACCTATTTGACTTCTTCTTCTTCTTTGGAATTGTGTGGGCTCAGCATTTGATCTCTATCCAATAACGAATCCCAAAGCTTTGAAACATTGTTTACCCTGAAGTTGCACCAACAGATAGCGCACAGGTACTATGTATGATCATTTTGGTCAAACAAAGAATAGGCTGTTAGAAACGCTTTAAAATTAAAATGTATCGTATTATCAACTAGTTATTCTTCAAATTCGATGCGTATAGAATTTCAACGGAAGGCAAATCAATGTAGTCCCAAATAGAACAGTAACGGTATCTGGAGGAAAAGTTTCGCATAAGAAATGATTTTACTGAACAGGGAGCTGGATTATAATTTCCGTGAAACAAATGTCATACGCTTGCTTCCACCATGACATTATGGTGCGTTTATGTCAACAACTGCATTCACTAAAATTGTTGGCGAAATCTTACGAATGTTAAGAAATTGAAGTTGCGGATATTACGGTGCAGTGCTATTTCTTTAGCAATATTGCCCAGATTGTTTATGCATTGTACTACAATGATTGATGCAATTTAGGCTTCATTGCCAACTTTCAAATCATGTAATTCATGTCCGACATGTTGGATTTTCAGTCAGACGCTATCCTTACCTAATTGGTCAATGAATGAAGATATTGAGCTCTGATTGGTTGAAAAAACTGAGTTATAATGAAAAGTAGTACTTTAATGACACCCATTATGATACAGTTTTCTGGGATATAATATTTACATATCGACATCGTTGAACATAAAAGTTAACATAATAAATAGTACTAATACGGTATGCGCTATTTTTACAGGCATAAAAACGATTCTTCAAACCCCTCTCCATTTAAAATGCGTGTAATATCCTCAAAAATGCCTCATATGTCACTGTGTTGTATACAGAGGTGGTCAAATTATTTGACTACAGTTAAGAATTAAATCAGTCACAATTCTTTATTAAAAATCTTTAATTTATTTTATTTGTACTACCCTATTTAGTAATGTTCTCTCCCCTGGGACTTAACAACGTTCCCAATGAGGAATTACATCTGGAAACTTTCGAATTTGTAGATTCTGAGGGGCATCTGAGATAGGTCCGTTTGTTTTTTCCCTTTTCCATTGACGTTGGAATGTATCCTCTAAATGAGCTGATTCCAATCCATTGTCCACGAATCTTTGAATAGTTCAAGAGTGGACAGTCAGTAATTAAATACAGGGTCCGGCAGCATAACTTATTTTTTTTAAACGCGTAATAAAACCCATTGTATGAATCAGAAAATTTTTATTTCTTTTTTATAATGTAGGCGCATACTTAAAGTTTAGTTTTACTTAGTTTTGAAGATCAAATCAGGTAGGTGACGTCCCCCATTCTCCATACACTGAGTAAACCACTTTCTGGCGTTTGTCGTGACTCTTGCCAGCATATCAGGCGTTATGTTGGCAATTCCTTCCTGGATTTTGGTCTTCTAATCCTGTAGCGTCTTTGGACAGTTCACATAAACACGGGATTTAAAAAAAAGATCATGGAAAAAATCACAAGGGGACAAATTAGTAGAGTGGGTCGGCCACTCCAAATCACCCCTAAGTGAGATGAGGCTGAGAGACTCCAGTTCTTCGTCCTGTCACACTTCCAGTTCGTCTGAACGTAGTGAATCACGTAACAATTGATTTCCGGTCCACGACAGGGGCCAACGGGGCTAAATTAAAGCACCTCTGAAAGGCGCACTGGGTTGCGATCACAGTACATCTGCTCGAATAGTAGGCCTCCTCCCTGTTCCAACGCATGATGGCGACTGAACTGTGTCGGGACAAAACTTTATAGTACCACCTCACGAACGAGACCACTAGCGCTCCGCTACGACATCAACCGACTGAATGGCGCACATTTAAAAAAAGGAAGTTATGCTGCCGGACCCTGTACTTCCCATCTCCTTGTCTAAATTCACACGAAAACTAGAATAAAGTAATCAAAACAAAACGTGTGGCATTCTGCCTTTACAAGGCTCCTCTTTTAGTGGAAACTGTAAAAAATTAGTTTACTGTCAAATCCGTTAAAAATGTTATTAAGACCACTTAACATTTTACATAATTTCAGCGCCTTGCAAAACATTTCCACCGTATTAAGTCACAAAATGTACGAAGTAAATGTTGGAAAACTGCCCTGAGTCTAGGAGTTTGCACTTCTGTGTATTGCTGTAATTAGGATAGAGAGGAGAATGTTTTGAGTCTAAAAGTGAAATATGGTCGTTCCGAAATACTCTTAATTATCTTAATTCATAAGCAGATTGATCAATAGGCATACAGGAACAGAGCGAGAGACTTACAGCCGCATTAATTGTGTATTCCATCGAGGACAGTTGCAGGCTAGTACGAGGACAAAGAGTTGTTTTTGACTCATTGGAGGTTTGCGATATCCACGCATATACCTATAATAACCTGTGTCATTATATTGGCTATGCTAGTAATATAAATTGACCTGGGATTGGGTAGGCTGTCGACATATCCTTAATTTAGGAACCATTCAGGTATTTTCCTGAAGTAGACATGGGACACCACGTAACAATTACTTCTAGGATGGCTGAATTAGGAATTGAGCCAACCTTTTCCTGGTTTTGCCTCATGAGGCTGAATGTGCTCCACTCCAATCCTCAGGCCAGAATTAAATTTCTTGGCGTAGCCACAAATTGAACTTGGGATTGACAGCAACAAATACTAGCCACTAGACTACGAGGTGGTCGAGATGGGTCATAGTCCAACTCGTGGTGTAGTGGTTAGCATTCTCAGCTTTCATCTCTTAAGTTCGACCCTCCGTGGTTACAGCCAAGAACACTGGCCACTGCGCTACGAGGCGGGCAAACTGAGGAGAGAGGACGGGTTAGATTCCCTCCTCAGCCATCCTGGATGTGGTTTACCGTGGTTTCCCTCTTCTATTCCAGCAAAATACCAGGATGATTCCTAACCTAAGGCTACGACCGCCTTCTTACTAATTCTAGCATCATTTACAATTACTCACTCCTACAATAACACAGGTTTTCTGAAAAATTCTACACACACATCCAAGCACACGGGATGAAATGAACACGGAGCCCAAAAACCTAAATAAAACAGTAACTTTGGATGTTGAGGGTCTTCATCAAACTATATGATACGGTATTTGGTACAGACATTCATTTGGGTCGTCTGGCATTCTAGGCTGTCATAAATCAGAGAGAGCCTTATTTAAAGTTGGACTTGGAGTGTTTTGGTACTAAACGACTTTTTGAAAGAATATTACCACATGCAATGCAATATAATATTCTGGGGTCAGTGGCATCCACTTTGAGTCATGAAATCTTTCAACTTTCTAAAGTTACGTCTTCATCTTCTTCAAGCAGATGACCGCGTAGTTCCACCCCTTAAAACAACAATAACTAACTAACTTCGTCAAGAAATTACGTGGATCAATGTTAAATTGAGATTTTGAAAGTGCAGGTTCGTATTAATAATAATAATAATTCAAATTACGAGCCTTACAGTAGTCGCATATGATGTATAACATCTCACATGTTTCCTACTATGAAATTGATATGAAATATATGTGAAGTCATTTTTTTCGGCAGTACTCCTCCAGTTTTAATTTTTTTCTCGCGTTTATTTTGTCGTTAAATTCGCATATATTCTGCTCTGGATTTACCCATCTCTGCAAATCATAATATCATGAAAAAAAGAGGCGTCACCCCGGGTCCTACAACACCTCATACGGTACTGCATTATTGGTTCGCGAAATATTAAAGAGCCGATGACCCTTTAGTTTTGGGTCCTTTGGTTAAATTAAGATGGGGATAGAAGAGCGGGGGCGTCACCCTGACTCCTAGGACACATCATACATACAAGTCCCCAGTATTATTGGTTCGCGAGATACTAAAAAGCCGATGACCTATTAGTTGTGGGTCCTTTGGTTAAATTAAGGGGGCTATGGGAAACGGTGTGTGTCACCCCGAGTCCTAGGACACCTCATACAAGTCCCTAGCATTAATGGTTCGCGAGATATTAAAAAGCCGATGATCTATTCGTTTTGGGTCCTTTGGTTAAATTAAGGGGGCTATATGAAAACGGGGGGTGCCACCTCGAGTCCTAGAACACCTCATACAAGTCCCTAGCATTATTGGTTCGCGAGATATTACAAAGCCGATGACCTATTAGTCTTGCCGAGAGCGCAAATTCCTTGTTAACAGTGTACTCTATTGGTCATTGAAATAACTACTTGTAAAACTCCAAGGCCAAATCCTGACCGGTGCGCATGCGCAAGGTACGTCGTGGTACCAATGATTTGTTGTAGGAATATCTTTAATGGGGCCCTTAAACCTTGAAGTAAACCGTTTGCAATATACATTCCACAGCAAAAGTATGAAGTGTATTAATAAATTATTATTGTTTTCATCAAATATGATATAATGAATATTTTCACACCAAAGAACGACAACTTGAAGATGATTTATTGTGGGAATATCTTCAATGGGGTCTCCAAACCTTGAAGTAAACCGTATGTGATGTTTCCTCTTACACAATTCCGTCCGTTTCCGTCTCTTTTCCAAAATCACTAGGCCTACCACAAAAATATCCAGCAACCGAGTGGAAAGATCAATAATAATAATAATAATGATAATAATAATGCACGAACATAATGTATACTATGGTTAATGTGCATGCTCCAATTAATGAGGCAAACAAAAAAGACAGAGAAGGAACAGATGAATTTTGGGAAGAATTGGAGGATATAATGTTTAAAATTCCGGACAAACATATGATTATCTTGCTTGGTGATTTCAATGCTCAACTTGGCCGTGAAAGAAAATTCCGAAACATTGTAGAAAGTTACCCAGCTCATTACAGAACCAACTGCAATGGAGAGAGACGTCTGGAGCTCTGTAAGGCGTTCAACCTTGTTATGAAATCTATTGCTTTCAAACACCTGCCAAGAAAGCAGAAAAAGTTGACTTCTCCAAATCCAAAACTTGGTGAATTCCAAATCGATCATGTCGCTATTTCACGCAAGGCACACCGAGAGATCCAGAATGTAAAAGTCCTGAGAAGTGTAAATCATGATTCTGATCATTACCTTTCCAAAATCAAGGTTAAACTTCTTCCAAGAAATACCAGGAGGGTCTGCCGAAGAGAGATCAACAGGTTTGGCACAGAGAAGCTACACTTGAATCACGAGTTTACTGAGAAGCTTGAAACTTTGGAACCACAGAACTGGGAACAACTACGAGATGGCATGGTGAGAACAGCTAAAGTGATAGTCCCGCTAACAAAAAGAAGGAAACATCTCTGGTGGACCAGTGAATGTGAAGCAGCAATAAGGCATAGACAACTAGCATGGCAGAGATGGAACTCTCAGAAGAATTCAGATAACTGGGAGAGTGTTCTGTTAGTGAGGAAACATGCTGCAAAAGCCATACGTGGGGTAAAACGTGCATATGACAAGAGTCAGTTGGAAAAGATTTAACAAGACTTCAAGAAGAACAACACTCGAGATTTCTACAGAACCTTCAGACAGAATCTCACTAAATACACTCCACCTAGCCTACATTTCAAAGATCCTGAGGGAAAAACTGCCTATAATGACAAGGACAACTGCACTATCCTGGCAAATTATTTTGAGACTCTCCTTAACTGTGAAAGCTCAGGATCCTCATTCTCATTTGAAGACAATCCAAATACAAACCCGGACTCTACACCACCAACCAAAGAAGAAGTTATTCAGATAATTCAGTCACTTAAAAACAATAAGGCACCAGGCGAGGATTCAATAATCGCCGAATTATGGAAGTATGCTGGTGACGTAGCTATCGATAAGCTAACAGAAATAATTAGTGAAATATGAGAAATGGAGGAACTTCCTATTGATTGGACATCAGCTCTGCTTCACACTCTTCACAAAAAAAGGTGATAGAACGAATGTGAACAATTAACGTGGCACCTCCCTCCTTGCAATAACATACAAAATCCTTTCAAAAGCCCTTCAAACTAGAGCAGAGGAACAGTTGGATCCACAATTCGGGGAGTATCAAGGGGGATTTCGGAAGGGACGATCATGTGCCGAACAGATTTTAAACCATAAATCGATTCTTTCATATCTGAAGTTTAGAAACAAACAGTTTGTAGTGACCTTCATTGACTCAAAAAGGCTTATGACTCGATCGATCGACCCACCCTATTTGAAATTCTGAAGAACTGGGACTGGACAACAAAAAAGGGCAATTATTCAGAAACCCTTAACCAACACTGCTTCCAAAATGAAATTCAGGGGAGAAAATTCAGAGCCCTTCGAAATCAAGACTGGTGTAAGACAGAGAGATGGACTATCTATCACCTTTGCTCTTCAACTGTGTGCTCGAAAAAGTAATCCGGCAGTGGCGAAAAGTAATGATCACTAACAAGTCTGAAAATGGAGTCAGATTGGGCTACAAAAAACAGAACCTGACAGTTGACTGCCTAGCATTCGCAGATGATCTCGCAATTTTTTCAGATTCCCGCAGCGCAAATTAATGAACTCCAGATTCAAGCAGCAAAATCGGGCCTTAAGATCTCCTTTGGAAAAACAGAATTCATCACTAATATCAAGCTAGCGCCAAAAGAGCTGGATGTAGGACAGGGGAAAATCAAGCGTTCAAATATTAGGGTGAGTGGATATACCCCAATCTCTCCGAGAAGGCAGCTTTCGAGTCACGAATCATGAATATGGAAATGGCATATAATCTAACAAAGGCCATTTATAACAAGTCGGAGTCCACGCAGCACGACCTGCTTTTGATGAGACGGTGGTGCAGCTGCAAGGGGCCAGCAAGAGGGGTTATAATCTCAAACAACAACTTCGTTGGCGGCAAGGCCTGCGGAATTGCATTTCGGACCTTCGACCCGATTGCGAGGAAATATAGGAAAATTATAAAATGTTATTCTAGGCAATGCTGACACCATCACATGATTATGAAAGCAGGACGTCCTCGGAAATGGAAAATATCTTACTGCTGTAAATACATGATTCAACTTATTGAAAAGGTTAAAACGAGTTATAATAGATAATTTTCCGTAGAATTCAATTAGACCATCAGTTGAATTTTTACCAGTTATTATATACATTAGGGCCCATTTTTTTTTTTTTAAACCAAAAACATTTAATGACATCAAAACGGTGAGAGATATGAAAATATGATAAGGGGTAGAAAAGTTGCAAATCACTGAGATCTTACACCTGTAGATTTAACTTTTTTCGATAGGATCGACGCTTTCCGAGATATAACGATTCGAAAAAAGAATGAAATTCACGGCCCCAAAAAAGGAAAATGGTGAGAAATATCAAAAAGTCATGAGAGTTAAAAAGTTGCTAATCACTGAGGTCCTATATCTGTAGATTTTACTTTGTTCGATGCGGCCAACCGTTTCCCAAATATAACGGTTCGAAGAAAAGGAAAAAATTCAGGGCCGCAGAAAATCAAAACGGTGAGAGATATCTAAAAAGCTTAAGGGTTGAAGAAGTTCCTAATCACTGAGATTTTACACCTGTAGATTTAACTTTATTAGATACGGCCAACCGTTTCCCAGATATAACGGTTCGAAAAAAAGGAAGACATTCAGGGCCCCAGAAAAGTAAAACGGTGAGAGATATCAAATCATCATCAGGGGTAAAAAAAAGGATGAAATTCAGGGCCCCAAAGAAAGGTCCGGCCCTGCACCAATTTTAACACCCGACAACAGAGTTCCACACAGGCCCGATTTCTTACCCCGTACCACATTTCAGCTCGATATCTTGAAAATTCCGACCTGTAGTTTGCTAAACGTAAAAACGTCACGCACATACGTATATTTTCTGGGCCCCAAAAAAAGACAACGCTGAGAGATATCAAAAAATCGCTATGGGTAAGAAAGTTGCAGACCGCGGAGATTTTACACCTGTGTATTTAACTTTTTTCGATATGACCAACCGTCTCCGAGATATATCCATTACGAAAGAGTTTCAAATTCAGGGCCCACAATAAAGATCTGGCCCTGCACCGATTTTAACGCCCAAAAATAGGGTTCCTCATAGGCCCTGACTCTTTCACCGCTCCAAATTTCAGCTTGATATCTTGAAAATTGCGACCTGTACTTTGCTAAACCCAAAAACGTCACGCACATACGCACATCTTCAGGGCCCCAAGAAAGAAAACGGTGAGATATATCAAAAAATCGTTTTGAGTAAAAAAAAAGTTGCATACCGCGGAGATCTTACACCTGTCCATTTAACGTTTTTCGATACGACCAACCGTTTCCGAGATATATCGATTCCAAAAAAAAGTTTGAAATTCAGGGCCCCCGAAAAATATCCGTCCCTGCACCGTTTTTAACCCCCGACAGCAGGTTTCCTCACAGGGTCCAACTCTTTCACCGCTCCAAATTTCAGCTCGATATCTTGAAAATTGCGACCTGTAGTTGGCTAAACCCAAAAATGTCACGCACAATGGACATTTTCAGGGCCCCCAAAAAGAAATCGGTGTGTGATATCAAAAAATCATTTTGAGTAAAAAAGTTGCATACCGCGGAGATCTTACACCTGTACATTTACACGTTTTTCGATATGACCAGCCGTTTCCGAGATATATTGATTCCAAAAAAAGGAATGAAATTCAGGGCCCCTAAAAAAGGTCCGGCCCTGCACAGATTTTAACGCCCAACAACTGAGTTCTTCACAGGCCCTAACTCTTTCATCGTACCAAATTTCAGCTTGATATCTTGAAAATTGCGACCTGTACTTCGCTAAACTCAAAAATGTCACGCACAATGGACATCTTCAGGGCCCCAAAAAAAGAAACCGGTGAGAGATATCAAAAAATCGTTATGAGTAAAAATGTTGCATACCCCGGAGATCTTACACCTGTACGTTCAACGTTTTTCGATACGACCAGCCGTTTCCGAGATACATTGATTCCCAAAAAAGGGATGAAATTTAGGGCCCCCAAAAAAATGTCCGGCCCTGCACCGATTTTAACGCCCAACAACAGGGTTCCTCACAGTCCCTAGCTCTTTCACCGTACCAAATTTTATTTTGATATGTTGAAAATTGCGACCTGTACTTTGCTATACGCAAAAATTTCACTCTCAATGGACATTTTCAGGGCCCCTAAAAAAAACTAAACGATGAGAGATATCAAAAAATCTTTTTGAGTAAAATCGTTGCATACCGCGGAGATTTTACACCTGTACATTTAACGTTTTTCGATACGACCAACCGTTTCCGAGATATATAATTTCCAAAAAAAAAGGGATGAAATTCAGGGCCCCTAAAGAAGATCCGGCCCTGCACCGTTTTTAACGCCCGACAACAGGTTTCCTCACAGGCCCTGACTCTTTCACCGCTCCAAATTTCAGCTCGATATCTTGAAAATTGCGACCTGTACTTTGCTAAACCCGAAAATGCCATGCACAATGGACATTTTCAGGGCCCAAAAAAAGAAAACATTGAGAGATATAAAAAAAATTGAGCAAAAAGTTGCATACCGCGGAGATCTTGCTCCTGTACATTTAACGTTTTTCGATACGACCAACCGTTTCCGAGATATATCGATTCCAAAAAAAAGATTGAAATTCAGGGCCCCCAAAAAAGGTCCGTCCCTACACCGATTTTAACGCCCGACAACAGATTCCCTCTCAGGCCCTAACTCTTTCACCGTACAAAATTTCAGCTTGATATCTTGAAAATTGCGACCTGTACTTTGCTAAACGCAAAAATGTCACGCTCATTGTACATTTTCAGGGCCCCAAAAAAAGAAAACGGTGAGAGATATCAAAAAATCGTTTTGAATAAAAAAAGTTGCATACCGCGGAGATATTACACCTGTACATTTAACGTTTTTCGATACGAGCAACCGTTTCCGAGATATATCGATTCAAAAAAATAGGATGAAATTCAGGGCCACAAAAAAGGGTCCGACCATGCACCGATTTTAACGGCCAACAATAGGTGTCCTCACAGGCCCTAACTCTTTCACTGTACCACATTTCAGCTCGGTATCTTGAAAAATGCGACCTGTACTTTGTTAAACGCAAAAACGTCACATACATACATACATACATAGAGACAGACAGGCAGACATTTTCCAACATCCCACGGCTATAGGAAAGCCTATAGGATCTATATCCGGCTTTCATAAGAAGTTTCCTCACAGGGTCCAACTCTTTCACCGCTCCAAATTTCTGCTCGATATCTTGAAAATTGCGACCTGTACTTCGCTAAACCCAAAAAGTCACGCACAAAGGACATTTTCAGGGCCCGAAAAAAAGAAAACGGTAAGAGATATCAAAAAATCGTTAAAGTAAAAAAGATGCATACCGCGGAGATCTTACACCTGTACCTTAACGTTTTTCGATACGACAAACCGTTTCCGAGATATATCGATTCCAAAAAAAAGTTTGAAATACAGGGCTCCCAAAAAAGATCCGGACCTGCACCGTTCTTACCGCCCGACAATGGTTTTCCTCATAGCGCCTAACTCTTTCACCGTACCAAATTTCAGCTTGATATCTTGAAAATTGAGACCTGTACTTTGCTTAACACAAAAATGTCACGCACCATGGACATATTCAGGGCCCCAAAAAAAGAAAACGGTGAGAGATATCAAAAAATCGTTTTGAGTAAAAAAGTTGCATACCGCAGAGATCTTACACCTGTACAAATAACGTTTTTCGATACGACCAACCATTTCCGAGATATATCGAATCAAAAAAGTTTGAAATTCAGGGCCCCTAAAAAAATCCGGCCCTGCACCGTTTTTAACGCCCGACAACAGGTTTCCTCACAGGGTCTAACTCTTTCACCGCTCAAATTTCAGCTCGATATCTTGAAAATTGCGACCTGTACTTCGCTAAACCCGAAAATGCCATGCACAATGGACATTTTCAGCGCCCAAAAAAAAAAAAAAACGGTGAGAGATATCAAAAATTCGGTATGAGTAAAAAAGTTGCATACCGCGGAGATCATACTCCTGTACATGAAACGTTTTTCGATGCGACCAGCCGTTTCAAGATATATAATTTCCAAAAAAAGGGATGAAATTCAGGACCCCCAAAAAAGATCCGACCCTGCACCGTCTTAAACGCCCGACAATATGTTTCCTCACAGGGTCTAACTCTTTCACCGCGCCGAATTTCAGTTTGATATCTTGAAAATTGCGACCTGTACTTCGCTAAACCCAAATATGTCACGCACAATGGACTTCCTCAGGGCCCCAAAAAAAGAAAACGGTGAGTGATATCAAATAATTGTTATGAGTAAAAAAGTTGCATACCCCGGAGATCTTACACCTGCATATTTAACGTTTTCCGATACGACCAACCGTTTCCGAGATATATCAATTCAAAAAAAAGTTTGAAATTCAGGGCCCCCCAAAAAGCTCCAGCCCTGCACCTTTTTAACGCCCGACAACAGGTTTCCTCACAAGGCCTACCTCTTTCACCGCACCAAATTTCAGCTCGATATCTTGAATATTGCGACCTGTACTTTGCTAAGCCCGAAAATGCCATGCACAATGGACATTTTCAGGGCCCCAAAAAAAAAGAAAACGGTGAGAGATATAAAAAAATTGAGCAAAAAGTTGCATACCGCGGAGATCTTGCACCTGTACATTTAACGTTTTTCGATACGACCAACCGTTTCCGAGATATATCGATTCAAAAAAAAAGTTTGAAATACAGGGCCCCAAGAAAAGGTCCGTCCCTACACCGATCTTAACGCCCGACAATAGGTTTCCTCACAGGCTTCAACTCTTTCTCCGCTCCACATTTCAGCTCGATATCTTGAAAATTTCGACCTATACTTCGCTAAACCCAAATATGTCACGCACAATGGACATCTTCAGGTCCCCCCCCCCCCCCCCAAAAAAAGAAAATGGTGAGAGATATCAAAAAATCGTTTTGAGAAAAAAGTTGCATACCGCGGAGATCTTACACCTGAACATTTAACGTTTTTCGATACGACCAACCGTTTCCGAGATATATCAATTCCAAAAAAAAAAGTTCGAAATTCAGGGCCCCAGGAAAAGGTCCGGCCCTGCTCACATTTTAACGCCCGACAATAGGTTTCCTCACAGGGTCTAACTCTTTCACTGCTCCAAATTTCAGCTCGATATCTTGAAAATTGCGACCTGTACTTCGCTAAACCCAAAAATGTCACGCACAAAGGACATTTCCAGGGCCCCAAAAAAAGAAAAAGGTGAGACATATCAAAAAATAGTTTTGATTAAAATAGTTGCATACCTCGGAGATCTTACACGAAAGCTTTTAACGTTTTTCGATACGACCAACCGTTTCCGAGATATATCGATTCCAAAAAAAAGTTTGAAATTCAGGGCCCCCAAAAAAGATCCGGCCCTGCACCGTTTTTAACGCCCAACATTAGGTTTCCTCACAGGCCCTAACTCATTCACCGTACCAAATTCCAGCTCAATATCTTGGAAATTGAGACCTGTACTTTGCTTAACCCAAAAATGTCACGCACCATGGACATATTCAGGGCCCCAAAAAAAGAAAACGGTGAGAGATATCAAAAAATCGTTTTGAGTAAAAAAGTTGCATACCGCAGAGATCTTACACCTGTACACATAACGTTTTTCGATACGACCAACCATTTCCGAGAATTATCGAATCAAAAACAAGTAGTTCCGTGAAGAACTATACAGCCTATTTTCATATATCCTACTTATGTTAACTGCCACAATCAACATACAAAATTTCAGTTTAAATGCTGTAACAGATTCGTAGATATTGAGAACCGTCAAAATATTTCAGATGGTCGCCAGGTTGGATTTTTATTTTTGTACTATTACATTAAGATTATTGTTTACGTGTTGTATTCAAACTTCAATCGCATAATTAGACAACAAGAAGTAAAAACGAGATTTTGAAATTACGCACAGCAGCCATCTTGTGATAATGCAAACCATTGAAATAAATTAGATGCCAGTGGATCAACATTTGTATAAGCATTTAACGTGCAACGTTTCACGGCACTCGGATAGTTAATTCGCGAGAAACGTCCATTTAAATAAGTATACTTCGCGTCGCCGCCATGTTGGATTTGTGCTCACCAGGTTCCTGAACGTCCTATAGGTGAACATATGTTCATAGTCTCTATGAACATTAAAAAATTCAGTTTGGTTGCTGTAAAAGATTCATAGATATTGAGAACCGTCTAAATATTTCGGGAGCTCACCATTTAGGAGTGTTATGTGTATAGGCCATAGAGTTATGTACCATTCAAGGACAATTATTGCCTAGGTTCATTATTCAAACTTTCACTTCGATCGCATGATTACGACACAAGAAATTAAAACTTAATTTTAAAATTTCGCACAGCCGCCATCTTGAGGTTATGTAAGCAATTGAATTAAACTAGATGGCAGTGCATTACAATCTGCAAAATCAATTACTGTACCACATTTCACTGCGCTCAGAGAGTTAAATCACGAGAAAAGTCTATTAAAATATTTTAAATTCGCGTGGTCGCCATGTTCGTTTCGTACTTTACAGGTTTATGAAATATACATATGCATACCTGTATCAGTACCCTTTATCACCGTACAAAATTGCAGGGTGATATCTGTAATAGTTTCGGAGATATAGAATGTCAGTGAAATATTTCGCACAGCCGCCATTTTTAGGTTATGTAAACAATTGAACTAAATTAGACTCCAGTGCATTACAATGTGTATAAACATTTGCTGTACCAAGTTTCATTACATTTAGATAGTTAAATCGCGAGAAAAGTCTATTTAAATATCTCAACTTCGCTTGGCCGCCATGTTGGTTTTGTAGTCACCAGGTTTTTGAAGGTCTCATAGGTGAACTTCTAGTAGTGCCCTTTATCACTGTACATAATTTCAGGGCGATATCGGTAATAGTTTCGGAGATATTGAATGCTAGTGAAATATTTCGCACAGCCGCCATGTTGGATTGGAGAGACGTAACAAAATTTGAAGGGCACGGTCGAGGTCGCCGGGAAAAGTGCTATTAACTTCCCGAGTTTCATTGAAATCGCTCCAGCCGTTTCGATTTTATTAGGGGGGGACACACACACGAATCACACACACACACACACACACACACACGCACACACACACGGACAAAAGGTGATCTCATAAGCCTATTTTTTCAAAATTGAAAATAGGCTAAAAAGTTTGAAATTCAGGGCCCCTAAAAAAGATCCGGCCCTGCACCGTTTTTAACGCCCGACAACAGGATTCCTCACAGGGTCTCACTCTTTCCCCGCTCAAATTTCTGCTCGATATCTTGATAATTGCGACCTTTACTTCGCTAAACCCGAAAATGCCAGGCACAATGGACATTCTCAGGGCCCCCAAAAAATAAAACGGTGAGGGATATCAAAAAATCGGTATGAGTAAAAAAGTTGCATACCGCGGAGATCTTGCTCCTGTACATTGAACGTTTTTCGATGCGACCAGCCGTTTCCGAGATATATAATTTCCAAAAAAAGGGATGAAATTCAGGGCCCCTAAAGAAGATCCGGCCCTGCACCGTTTTTAACGCCCGACAACAGGTTTCCTCACAGGCCCTGACTCTTTCACCGCTCCAAATTTCAGCTCGATATCTTGAAAATTGCGACCTGTACTTTGCTAAACCCGAAAATGCCATGCACAATGGACATTTTCAGGGCCCAAAAAAAGAAAACGTTGAGAGATATAAAAAAAATGAGCAAAAAGTTGCATACCGCGGAGATCTTGCTCCTGTACATTTAACGTTTTTCGATACGACCAACCGTTTCCGAGATATATCGATTCCAAAAAAAAGATTGAAATTCTGGGCCCCCAAAAAAGGTCCGTCCCTACACCGATTTTAACGCCCGACAACAGGTTCCCTCTCAGGCCCTAACTCTTTCACCGTACAAAATTTCAGCTTGATATCTTGAAAATTGCGACCTGTACTTTGCTAAACGCAAAAATGTCACGCTCGTTGTACATTTTCAGGGCCCCAAAAAAAGAAAACGGTGAGAGATATCAAAAAATCGTTTTGAATAAAAAAGTTGCATACCGCGGAGATATTACACCTGTACGTTTAACGTTTTTCGATACGAGCAACCGTTTCCGAGATATATCGATTCAAAAAAATAGGATGAAATTCAGGGCCACAAAAAAGGGTCCGACCATGCACCGATTTTAACGGCCAACAATAGATGTCCTCACAGGCCCTAACTCTTTCACTGTACCACATTTCAGCTCGGTATCTTGAAAAATGCGACCTGTACTTTGCTAAACGCAAAAACGTCACATACATACATACATACATACATACAGACAGGCAGACATTTTCCAACATCCCACGGCTATAGGAAAGCCTATAGGATCTATATCCGGCTTTCATAAGAAGTTTCCTCACAGGGTCCAACTCTTTCACCGCTCCAAATTTCTGCTCGATATCTTGAAAATTGCGACCTGTACTTCGCTAAACCCAAAAAGTCACGCACAAAGGACATTTTCAGGGCCCGAAAAAAAGAAAACGGTAAGAGATATCAAAAAATCGTTATGAGTAAAACAGATGCATACCGCGGAGATCTTACACCTGTACCTTTAACGTTTTTCGATACGACAAACCGTTTCCGAGATATATCGATTCCAAAAAAAAGTTTGAAATACAGGGCTCCCAAAAAGATCCGGACCTGCACCGTTCTTACCGCCCGACAATGGTTTTCCTCATAGGACCTAACTCTTTCACCGCACCAAATTTCAGCTTGATATCTTGAAAATTGCGACCTGTACTTTGCTAAACGCAAAAATGTCAAACACAATGGACATTTTCAGGGCCCCAAAAAAAGAAAACGATGAGAGATATCAAAAAATCGTTATGAGTAAAAAAGTTGTATACCGCGGAGATCTTACACCTGTACATTTAATGTTTTTCGATACGACTAACCGTTTCCGAGATATATCGATTCCAAAATAAAGTTTGAAATTCAGGGCTCCCAAAAAAGGTCCGGCCCTGCACCGTTTTTAACGCCCGAAAACAGGTTTTCTCACAGGGTCTAACTCTTTCACCGCTCCAAATGTCAGCTCGATATCTTGAAAATTGCGACCTGTACTTCGCTAAACCCAAAAATGTCACGCACAGTGGATATTTTCAGGGCCCCAAAAAACGAAAACGGTGAGAGATATGAAAAAATCGTTTTGAATAGAAAAGTTGCATACCGCGGAGATCTTACACCTGTACTTTTAACATTTTTCGATACGACCGACTGTTTCCGAGATATATCGATTCAAAAAAAAAAGTTTGACATTCAGGGCCCCAAAAAAGATCCGGCCCTGCACCGTTTTTAACGCCCGACAACAGGTTTCCTCACAGGGTCTAACTCTTTCACCGCTCCAAATTTCAGCTCGATATCTTGAAAACTGCGACCTGCACTTCGCTAATGCCAAAAATGTCACGTACAATGGACATCTTCAGGGGCCCCAAAAAGGAAAACGGTGAGAGATATCAAAAAATCGTTAGGAGTAAAAAAGTTGCATACCACGGAGATCTTACACCTGTACCTTTAACGTTTTTCGATACGACCAGCCGTTTCCGAGATATATCGATTAAAAAATAGGATTAAATTCAGGACCCCAAAAAAGGGTCCGGCCCTGCACCGATTTTAACGCCCAACAATAGGGTTCCTCACAGGCCCTAACTCTTTCACCGTACCAAATTTCAGCTCGGTATCTTGAAAATTGCGACCTGTACTTTGCTAAACGCAAAAACGTCACATACATACATACACACATCAAAAAAAGTTTTGCATCACCTCGGTTCCAAGAGTTCCGGAACCTTTAAATACAAAGGGAATAGAGATCAACACAAACAACATTTCAGCTCGTTTTATTGCTCATGAGACCCACACATTGCATGTTGTACCATCATACAGCTAGACTTTCAGCATTTGTGGTCCAGATTTCAGTACACACCACTACCTCTAATACCCAGTAGCACGTCCTCTTGCATTGATGCATGCCTGTATTCGTCGTGGCATACTATCCACAAGTTCATCAAGACACTGTTGGTCCAAATTGTCCCACTCCTCAACGACAATTCGGCGTAAATCTCTCAGAGTGGTTGGTGGGTCAAGACGTCCATAAACAGCCCTTTTCAACATATCCCAGGCATGTTCGATAGGGTTCATGTCTGGCGAACATGCTGGCCACTGTAGTCGAGCGATGTCGTTATCTTGAAGGAACGCATTCACAAGATGTGCACGATGAGGTCGAGAATTGTCGTCCATGAAGACAAATGCCTCTCCAATATTCTGCCGATATGGTTGCACTATGTGTCGGAGGATGTCATTCAGGTATCGTAAAGCCGTTTCGGAGCCTTCCATGACCACCAGTGGCGTACGTCGGCCCCACATAATGCCACCCCAAAACATCAGGGAACCACCACCTTGCTGCACTCGCTGGACAGTGTGTCTAAGACGTTCAGCCTGACCAGGGTGCCTCCAAACACGTCTCCGACGATTGTCTGGTTGAAGGCATATGCGACACTCATCGGTGAAGAGAACGTGATGCCAATTCCGTGGGGTCCATTCAGCATGTTGTTGGGCCCATCTGTACCGCGCTGCATGGTGTCGGGGTTGCAAAGCTGGACCTCGCCATGGACGTCGGGAGTGAAGTTGCGCATCATGCAGCCTATTGCGCACAGTTTGAGTTGAAACACGACGCCCTGTGGCTGAACGAAACGCATTATTCAACATGGTGGCATTGCTGTCAAGGTTCCTCCGAGCGGCAATCCGTAAGTAGCGGTCATCCACTACAGTAGTAGCCCTTGGGCGGCCTGAGCGAGGCCTGTCATCGACAGTTCCTGTATCTCTGTACCTCCTCCATGTCCGAACAACATCGCTTTGGTTCACTCTGAGACGCCTGGAAACTTCCCTTGTTGAGAGCCCTTCTTGACACAAAGTAACAATGCGGACGCGATCGAACTGCGGTATTGACCTTCTAGGCATGGTAGAACTACAGACAACATGAGCAGCGTACCTTCGTCCTGGTGGAATGACTGGAACTGATCGGCTGTCGTACCCCCTCCGTCTAATAGGCCCTGCTCATGCATGGTTGTTTACATCTTTGAGCAGTTTTAGTGACATCTATGAACAGTCAAAGGGACTGTATCTTGGATACAATATACACAGTCAACGTCTATATGCCGGAGATCTGGGAACCGAGGTGATGCAAAACTTTTTTTGATGTGTGTACATACATACATACAGACAGACAGACTCTTTCCAACATACCACGGCTATATGAAAGCCTATAGGATCTAGATCCGGCTTTCATAACAAGAAATCCATATCAACAAATGGCAAGTTAAGACACTACCAAACAGTCATCGTCCAGAGGCTTTGTATTCTGCAGAGTGCCTTGCAATGCATCGAAAGGGACTAACGGAGAATCTGGAAGTGAAAGAAAGAAAAATTCTAAGAAAAATCTTGGGTCCGGTAAAAGAAAATGGGGAATATAGGAGACGGCACAACCACGAACTTTACACCCATGTGGAAAAAATAACTGATACCATGAGGAAACGGAGAATTGCCTTTTACTGTCATATAACAAGAATGAACCTAGCACGATTGACAAATAGAATTTTCACCTACTTCCTCAAAAAGAAAACCAAGGGAGCTTGAGGTGGACAAAGATTTACAAGAAGTGGGAATTACAGGCAACGATATTTGGGAACGTGCCACCCTTAAACAAAAACTAACAGCACACCGATGTTTCCAAGGAAAGCCAAAGCTTCCAACAGGCAAGAAGTGGACTGAGGAAAGAAAATAACAGCATCGATAACTAATGCGAAAGTACTGGGAGGATGTTAAAGCTTGATGCAACAAGAAACAGTTGAAATGACGTGGTCCTTAGATGGCCGAATCGAAAGAAGAAGAAGTTGAGGTTGTTGTTGTTGATGATTCTTTAGGGGCATTGCGACATCGTGGTTATGTATGCTGTGTACTTGGGTGTGTGTAGAATTTGTCTGATGACCTGTGTCACTATAATTTCTATACCTGTGCGTGTATTTGCAATTGAGGTAGAGTTTGGGTAGGAAGCGGTCGTGGCTTTAAATTATGTACCATCTTGGCATTTGCCTGGAGTGGAAGTGGGAAACCACGGAAAACCACTTCCTGGATGGCTGAGGTAGGGATGGTACCCGTTTCTTATCAGCTGAGTGTAGGCTACTCCTTTCCAACTCTTGGACCAGAATAAAATTGTTCCCATCTTTCAAAAGTTATGATTTATTATTTTACAATGGACTACTGTCACGATTAAAAGAACGAATGAAAATTAATTCTGGGGTGACCTAAGCTTTTGGTAGCACCACCTACCACAAAACATCGTGATTTTATTTACCGTATATCCTACGAAAGTTGGTCAAAACATGATAAGGTCTGTAAGGAATATTCAAGGGTAAGTTAGAAGTTGTTGCCATATATTACTTGTGGTACGTCATATTATATTTAGATGTTAATTGCATTACATTCAGGAAACAAAGTTTCATCACAAACTGAGTAGCAATTCAAAATATGATAGTAGGATACAGAATTCTTGGAATTTCAATGGAGATTTCGAGAGGGAACGTTGCATGATTTTCTTAATCGCAAATAACTACTCCTAGATACTTGACATCACTTAACCTTCATTTGTGTCATATTAGTAGTTGAGGGTGACATTTCTTGCTAATAAATAGTAACTGTACACATCCTGATGTCCACACAACGTCCTTGCCATCAGCTAAAATCTTGTCTCAACGTGTAGAGTACGTCACTCAACTCGACTAGAGATGTCATCCTCTCATTGCGACATTCTCGCCAATAAAGTCTAGCAAATGTCAGCCTAAGAAGTGGCAGCACACATTGCAAGCAAGTGGCCGGCAGTTAGTGAGTGTTTTTCGCTGGCTGTCATTAAATCCCCGTTAGTTAAGCTGATGACCTCTTAAGCAAAAGAGGTAGAGGAGGAGAGATTGGCTTATTGATGACACGACCTAGTACTATTGTAAAATAAAAGATTCTATTACGCACTAAACGCTGAAGTTTTCTCTCCCTCCCAACCAACACTTGCACAGCTTGAGCTATGAAGTGATGGATGTGCTGTACGCTATCCCATTACGACATCCTTAGGCGAGAGGTCCCTGTATTTGTCACCCACGCGTTCACTTCCGAAAAGGTCATTCACGGCATGACGAGATGTAGCAGGCAATGTGGCGCGATGGGAACCGTTAACAACTTAAAAGATTGGAAATAATTTAGAACATCACAGGAATAAGTACTCCAGCACAGCTCCAATGGTGGGCCATCCATAGAACCTCCCCAAAGAGCGTATATTTCTAACACACGGGACATAGGTAGAACCTCCCCAAAGAGCGTACATTTCTAACACTCGGGATATGGATAGAACCTCCCCAAAGAGCGTACATTTCTAACACACGGGATGTGGATAGAACCTCCCCAAAGAAAGTACATTTCTATTACTCAGAACAAGGATAGAACCTCCCCAAGGAGTGTATATTTCTAATACTAGGGACATGGATAGAACCTCCCCAAAGAGTGTACATTTCTAATACTAGGGGCAAGGATAGAACCTCCCCAAGGAGTGTATATTTCTAAGACACGGGACATAAATAGAGCTTCCCCAAAGAGTGTATATTTCTAACACACGGGACATGGATAAAACCTCCCGAAAGAGGTGGTATACTTCCAATATAGGGAACATGGATAGAACCTCACCACAGAGCGTTTATTTCTAACAATTGGGACAAGGATAGAACCTCTCGAAAGAGGTGGTATACTTCCAATATAGGGAACATGGATAGAACCTCACCACAGAGCGTTTATTTCTAACACTTGGGACATGGATAGAACCTCCTTAAAGGATGTACTTTTCTAACACTCAGGGCATGGATAGAACCTCCCAAGGAGTGTACATTTCTAGCACACAGGGCATGGATAGAACCTTCCCAAAGTGCGTCTGTTTCTAAGACACAGGACATGGATATAACCTCCCCAAAGATTGTAAATTTTGAACACTTGGAGCATGGATAGAATCTCCCCAAAGAGTTTACATTTCAAACACACTGAGCATGGATAGAACCTCCCCAAAGAGTTTACATTTCAATTCTCAGGGGACTCATGAGCAGTGCTGTTGTTGTTCTTTCATTTTAGGGACTTTTAGGATCATCGTGGAAATATCAGTACTGTGCGTTTTGGATATTTACAGAATATGTCTGATAACCTGTATTGTTGTTGTAACTGTAGTAGTGTGAATTTTACCATGTTGATTTTTATGAATCCGTATTCACTCACAATATTTGATGTCTACGTTTTAAAAACTTGTCCAATCTCGTCAACATTAATGCTATTGACGAGGTGGAACAAGTCTATAATGTAATAGTATGTTTATTTTCAATTAAGGTAAGGATTGGGAAGGAGGTGGTCTTGGCCTTAAGTTAGGAACCATCCCAACAAGGCCAAATGCAGCTTGGAAGAACGAGTAGTATTGAACCACACCGTCACCAGTCTATTAAATGAACTGGCATTGTTCATTTTCCAACCCCACGCAATTGCCAGAGTATTTGACCAAATAAAAGTTTAAGCCTAATAAATCTTGCCTTAAAAGAAACGTGAAACTATTTGACCCCACAAAATTTACCCGTCTTTACCCGAACAGGTCCTTGGTCCTGAAAATTAGCTGGTAGTACTGGCTACCAAGAGAACTCTGAATTGCAATTGGCAGAGGATAATCTTGGAAGTTCGATCTGTACGATTGTGTTATTAAAAATCAGCAAAATTAACATTAAGCCATTATAAAATGACATAAAAATGGCCATGAAAGCCCGATCCTTATTGACGATGTAATTATAATAACATTTATACAGGGCGATTCTTTTGCTGGAGCGGGACGGGCAACCAGCTGCCGGGCGCGCGCGCCTTCCGTCAGCCAACCAAGCTCGCACCGCGGATTGTGCGCAGGTGGAAACCGTAACAAAGTATATTAATTAATGGTAAATTCACCAGAAAATCGTGACTAAAGAACTTACCTTTTCACAGAAAATTCTGAAAATGTTTTCCTTCAACTGACAGACAGGCGTTGTACCGTGTAAATAAATTAGCGTTTACACGTTGTAATTTCCTTCTGTTGTGAGGGATATCTGCTGCCGTATATTGTTCTCCAGTACGGGTAAATGATCTGTACACTTTGAATGTTAAATTAACCCACAATTAAACAACAAACGGGCTTAGGTCCGTGCTTCGGTTAATTACAGTAAACACGCAGGGTAGGGGGAGGGGGTGCCGGAGTAGCGACATAATGTCTGTCAGCTGAAGGAGAACATTTTTAGCATCTTCTGTTAAAATATAAGCTCTAACCTTTAACTGGTGACGTGAGGTCAACCAGATTCCCAAGAAATAAAGAAACATGTGTGCTTCCTTATTTAAATCTTGCAACTGTTGTTTATGCTACTTTCTTATTTGTGCGCTGACACTACACACCCTCGTTGATGAAAGTTTAGTGACTTAATGGACTTTATGTTCGACCCTCACTATTAATAATAATAATTTTATTGGTTTTACGTCCCTTTTAACTACACTGGCTTATAGAGACGCCGGGGTGCCGGAATTTTGCCCCGAAGGGGATCTTTAGCGTGCCAGTAAATGTACTGACACGGTTCCCTCGCATTTGCGCACCCTCAAATGACAGCGCCAGGTTTCGAACCTCGACCCTCACTATTATGTGTCAGAAAACTGTATCCTAATGATGGTCATTATAACACTGTTTTTCATTACGATACAGTCTCTCCAGCCAATCAGAGCTCGTTCATTGACCAATTAGGTAACGATACCTTCGCGCATGCGCTCAAAATCCAACATGTCGTACATAAACACAACATCGAACTATAATAAATTACCGACATGGAATACGCACCGTCCATATTTTCGCGTAAATCAACTGGCGAATATGAGACAAGAAATAGCACTGTACCTTAATATCACCAACCCTAATTTCTACACAGCGCATTGCCTTCAAACGACTCCGGTGACAATATTACTGAGGGACGACAGATGTAAACATTATGGCCTGCATGATATGGCATTGCAAGCACACAGAGCGCATGCGTCGGTCGTTCAGAGATCTTGAAAGACAGAGATATCATAGCTAGCGCTCGCTCTCCGATCACTAAAATTCGAGTGGCTGACTCTCAACAGATATTTATGAATATTTATGTTAAAACATATAATAAAGTTATAATTATCGTCGAACATAAACAGTCGTATGCAACTCGCCTATAATGGTAATTAAGACACTCGTATGGAAATTATAAAACTCGCATACGCTCGTTTTATAAAAATACTCGTGTCTTAATTATAGCCATTATAGGCTCGTTGCATAATGTACTATTAATTACCCTGGTTAGCTCGCCTCCGACTCGCGCAACCCCGCGACCCGAGCTCGGTTGGCTGGCGGAAGGCGCGCACACACTGCAGCCGGTCGCCGGTCCCGCTCCATCAAAAGAATGTTACTGTATAACTATAAGTCAATATATATTGTACTTAAATACCGTACCGGTTTCATCACATTGTGACCTTCCTCAGCGTAATTTAGGACATTAAAAGGTTCAAGAACATATACTTAATATACGAAGTACGTCCAGAAAGTAAGTTCCGTTTGGTAATAACATTAAATTGTGTACAGATACAGAAAAATTATTTATTGCACAAAATTCTACAACCCTTAAACTACTTTTTCACATAACTGCCGAAATGTTGCAGGCATTTGTCGTAGCGTGGCACGAGTTTTTGTATACCTTCTCCATAGACGTGTTCAACTAGTTGTACGTTCCGCAGCAGCGCAGTTCCGCATATGTGCGGTAGACGCTCTGTATCAAGGAGAAGAAACGCGCGCCATTTGGAGAGCGCTGTCAGCCACGTACGCGTTGTTGTGCATATATACTCGTACAATGTCGGTGTTGATTGGAAATCCCGCCGCTTGTGAAATCAGAGCTGTGATTCGTTTTCTGAATGCTGGGAAAGTGAAACCAATTGAAATTTATCGGCAAATTTGCGAAGTGTATGGACAAAATGCGATGAGTGATTCAATGGTTTTATAATTTCCATACGAGTGTCTTAATTACCATTACCGACAGTTCAATGAAAGACGTAGTGAAGTGCACGATGAAGAACGAAGTGGGCGTCCATCTTTGGTTACAGAAGAACTGGTTAACGCGATTGATGACAAGACCCGGGAAAACCGCAGGTTTACAATTAGTGCTCACGCTATGGAATTTCCCCAAATCTCACGATCACTAATTCATGAAATTGTTACCGAAAAACTGAACTTTCGTAAACTTTGCCGACGTTGGGTACCAAATATTCTTGCGGAGCAACACAAAACAAAACGGATGGGTAGTGCACTTCAGTTTTTGACCCGTTACAATGAAGGCGGCGAAGAATTTCTGACACAGATAGTCACAGGAGATGAAACTTGGGTTTCTTACGACACCCCTGAAAGTAAGCGGCAATCAATGGAATGGAGGCACACTTCATCCCCAGCAAAGGTTAAGCCGAAACAAATCTTGACACCTCAGAAAATGATGTGCACAGTGTTCTGGGACTGAAAAGGCATCTTACTCATTGATTTCTTACCGCATGGTCAAACATCAACGCAGATGCTTACTCCGAGACACTTAGGAAATTGCGCCGCGCAATACAAAATAAGCGCCGAGGGTTGCTCTCAATAGGTATTGTTTTTCTTCACGACAAAGCACGACCACACACTGCAAATGTGACGAAAAACCTCCTACAGGGATTTGGCTGGGATGTGTTTGACCACCCTCCGTACTGCCCTGACCTCGCTCCTAGCGACTTTCATCTGTTCACACATATCAAGTCTTTCCTTGGCGGTCAACACTTCAACAATGACGACGAGCTGAAAGAAGATGTTTCCAACTGGTTGAAGACACAGGCGGCAAACTTCTACGAAAAAGATATCCAAAAACTTGTGCCACGCTATGACAAATGCCTGCAAAAGTTCGGCAGGTATATGGAAAAGTAGTTTAAGAGGTGTAGAATGTTCTGCAATAAATATTATTTTCTGTATCTGTACACAATTTAATGTTATTACCAAACGGAACTTACCTTCTGGACGTGCCTCGTAAATTTGTTATCACAAATTCTAAAAATATTCTTCGTCCAAAAGCTAAAACATAAAAAATTAAAACCCCAGATCTGTTACAAAAAGTGTTAAATAAGAAACACATGAAAAATATAAGTAAATCTTGATAATAACAGCGTGGAATAGAAGAGATGTGGATGTAAAACTATATCAGTGGAAATAGCAAGGTTAGAACTGATAGTTTGGTATGTGATTGAGAAGTAATGGAGAAATAATGGAATGTAAACGTTGGAAAACGTGTTACGAGGTAATGGTATGAATGGGCAAGAGATGTATTGGTTATTTAGAACTTATAGTTTTCATGTTTTTATTATTTAGAACTTGAGCCTCCGTGAATTAGGCGGCAGCACGCTGGCCTCTCACCGCTTGGTCCGTGTTTCAAATCCCGGTCACGCCATGTGAGATTTGTGCTGGACAAAACGGAGGCAGACAGGTTTTTCTCCGGGTACTCCGGTTTTCCCTGTCACAATATAATTCCTGCAACACTCTCCACTATCATTTCATTACATCTGTCATTCATTTAATCATTGCCCCAGGGGAGTGTGACAGGCCTCGGCAGCCGGCACAGTTCATATTCTCGCCGCTAGATGGGGGCTTCATTCATTCCATTCCGTGACCCGGTCGGTCGACTGGAAGCAGGCTGTGGATTTTCATTTTCATTATTTAGAACTAAATAACCAATACATCTCTTCTTCTGCTTCTTCTTCAAGTGCCTCGTCCTCCAAGAACATTGGCGATAAGTAGCATGATCTGCTGTTGTCCATAGCTGTTCTGAACAGTGACACTGTATTAAGTCCAAACCACTGGCTTAAGTTCTTTAGCAAGGATATTCGTCTGCGTCCTGGACCCCTAATGCCATCAATCTTCCCTTGGATAATTAATTGTAATTGTTGTTGCGCATGAAATGACCAAAGTATTCTAGTTTTCTCCTTTTGATGATACTGAGAATTTCCGAGTCTTTGTTCATACGCCGGAGTACTTCCACATTTGTGACTTTAGCTGTCCATGATAACCTTCAAATCCTGCGATACGTTGACATTTCAAATGCTATCAGTTTCTTACTCAAAACCACGGAAAGTGTCCATGATGACCATAGAGCAGGACACTAAAAACGTAGCATCGAAGCAGTCGGGTGCGTAATGACAGACTTAAATCATGGCTGGACAAACTTTTCTCATTTTCATGACAGAACTTCTGGCCTGCTCAATTCTACAGCGAATTTCTTGACTTGAGCTTCAGTTATCATTGATTTGACATCCTAAATATTTATATGATGAAACCCTTTCAATTCATTTATTCATTACCAAGTGTAAGAATGCCCTGAATATCATCTTGCCCATTCTAATTCTTACGGTCTAATTTTAAACGTCCTTCTCATCACCACGTTTATTCTGTTACAAGACACAGTTTAATAGCGTTCATGTAATCTGAAATATCGTTGAGATATCTTGCCAAAGTAAATTTAATTATTAAATGGAATATTTGTCGTATAATAATTAGTATTCAAACAGGGTTACCCCAATACGGGTTCTGGTGTTGCAGCTGTGGTTGGCATGTTCCGGCGTCAACTGTGCGGAGTATTTCAGGCAAGGATAGTAAACAAGATATCGAAAGGTCCTGACCCATCTGAGGTAAGTCACTAACAAGTTGCTGTGCGTGGTTGTGACATGATGTAGAAACTAACACCAAAAGTGATACGAGATACCTTTTTATGAGCCAACATCGTACGTGTTCGAGTGTCGTGGATATTTGCCGCCGTTCTAAAATCAGACTTCCTCAACCGGGAATCGAACCAGTGATATTGGGATCATGATAGTGATGTTATTTGTTTTACGTCCCTTTTAACTTCTGCGGCATTTAGAAACACCGGGGATCCGGAATTTTGCCCAGAAGGGGATCTTTAACGTGTCAGTAAATGTACTGACACGGCTTCCTCGCATTTGCGCACCCTCAAAGGCTCACTGACTGCACCAGGATTCAATCCTACAACCATGGTCCCAGCAGGGGTAATGAAGAGGATACGCTACCATTTACCCACAGAGGAAGCTTGGTTCTAAGTAGTTAACACACATTAAAATGTAAAAATAATGGAGAAGATGTTGCCAACATTGCATTGCACATAATGAATCCTACCTTTTCATGCAGGAGCTAATAATTATTGTACAATCGACTAAGAATTTCCATTTTTCGTCGTATTCCCTGACTTTGCTTAATCTGCTTTGATCTAAAAATTGAAAGGTTGTTTCTCAGAACACGAGTACGGTAAGGAATAAGAATGGAAAACTCAACAACGGTGGTAAAGGAAGTGCTAACAGATTCGTGCCTGAATTCCACCAAGTAAACATTGGAGTGTGAAGAGCCTACAAGGAACATTAGATTGCACTTGGCCTTGTGAGAAAGTGGGGCCTCAGGGTACACAAAACAGGATATGAAATATAGCACGTGTCGCAATATAAGCCGCATAAATCATAGAGAGCCATGAGTCATCCAAGTGATGTTTACAAACACAAATTGAGGTGAAATGGAAATAAAGACACGTAATATCTATATGCTATTTATAAGGATGGATCACTCTTCTAATAAGTTAGAAATTACAAAATATATACCTTAGCTTTTCTACGACAGCATAATGAAATGTCAGAAGGTGCAAACTGCGTATTATTTGAAACGAGGTTCTGCTGCACGATATTCTAAGTGTATTATATAATAAACTCAAGCAATAAAGTGGATAAAGAGACACTTTCAGAAAGAGACGAGCTAAATTTTTTGGTCACATATACAGAATGGACCAGCACAGAATTACAAACCAAATTTTCAACATCACCCTCAACAGTAAAAACAAATCCAAATGGATACAGGAAACTGAAGAAGACCTCAAGCAGTTAAACATCATGATGCACGATATGAATGATCGGGTTAAATTTAGGAAAACTATAATGAAACATACATTTGATAAAGAACTGCTACAAAATATGCCAGGAAAGTGTGGACGGTTGAACGGAAGAAAGAACATACAGTTGTGCACGAATAAAGAGAATTTGGGAAGGACGTCGCCGCATGACTGAGTTGTTATGAAAATTGTTCAAGTTCACACACTCTCTTAAAAGGGAATGTAAACTCAAGCAAACAAAATGGATATAGGCCTACATGGGAAGATTACCTCACTGTTCCGCCACTTCAAAACGGCAATCATCATCATTATCACCACAATGCACATACTGCGATTCAATGTCCAAAAGCAATACTATTAAAAATTTGGACCCAAAACCAATAACATTATGAACGGGCATAACTTACAAACCTCACCCAGTATAATTGTGATGGTCTCTGGGACTGACTTGCTTGGACCTTGTAAAACATGAAGAATGACGTATACTCGGCGCGGCTTAAGAAAACGAAGGAGGCACCACTTCTGCGAATCAGAAAACACTCCGTAATAAACATTACACTCCTAGATGATCAGGGAGGACGTTGGCCAAGAGGGAGACTGCGAAAGCGGTAGATGGACATCATTGTGGAAGGCTTGTGTGGCGTGGGTTTCACCTTTCAAGACCTTCCAGATTGGGCCAAATAGCGTATCTCACCTGATGGAAAATACTCTAAGGGAAATGGGGATCGTGCTACAGTAATCCTCATTATAATTTACTGTTTATTAGAAGAATTCCAGGCACACTCAAGTACATGGAGCTGATAGCCACGATGGCTCAGACCCATCATACATAGTAATTTCTTAATAAAAATTTAAAATTAGTAATTGGTGGTTTCCTAGTCCTGAAAAAAATTACATGAGATTAATAAATACACTTGGATGACCTGTTTCGGTCGTCAAGCAATCATCATCAGATGCTTTACCCTTAGGCTATTACATCTACGTCTACAAATACGGGTATTGACTGTGTTGACAATCGTGTTGCCCGACTGAAAAACATTACATTTCGATTATTAAGGAAAATGGTTTCCAACACGATAATAGTACATTATGCAACGAGCCTATAATGGCAATAATTAAGATACGAGTATGTTTATAAAACGAGCGAAGCGAGTTTTATAATTTCCATACGTCTTAATTACCATTATAGGCGAGTTGCATACGACTGTTTATGTTCGACGATAATTATAACTATTTTATGTTCGAACATAAATATTCATAACTAATTGTCGAGATTTCGCCAGTTTTATGTACTGAACAGAGCGCATGGAAAGCAGAGAATAGCCTACCATGGCCTCCTGGAATACCCCACTATGACACTAGAAGCCACGCAGTGAAATTAAAAATAGAAGGCCGTGGATGTCAGCGCAGGTGCGATGCTATCCTTAACTAATTGGTCACCTGAGCTCTGTTTCGTGGGTGAAACTATTTCATAATGAACAAGTAGTTCCGTGAAGAACTATACAGCCTATTATCATATATCCTGCTCATGTTAATTGCCTCTATCAACATACAAAATTTCAGATTAATCGCTGTAACAGATTCGTAGATATTGAAAACCGTCTAAATATTTCAGATGGTCGCCAGGTTGGATTTTTATTTTTGTACTGTTATATTAAGATTATTGTGTACGTGTGGTATACAAACTTGAATCGCATGATTAGAACACAAGAAGTAAAAACGAGATTTTAAAATTACGCACAGCAGCCATCTTGTGATTATGCAAACAATTGAAATAAATTAGATGCCAGTGGATCAATATTTGTATAAGCATTTAATGTGCAACGTTTCACGGCATTCGGATAGTTAATTCGCGAGAAACGTCCATTTAAATATTTATACTTCGCGTCGCCGCCATGTTAGATTCGTGCTCACCAGGTTACTGAAAGTCCTATAGGTGAACATATGTTCATAGTCTCTATGAACATAAAAATTTCAGTTTGGTTGCTGTAAAAGATTCATAGATATTGATAACCGTCTAAATATTTCGGAAGCTCGCCATTTAGGATTGTTATATGTATAGGCCATAGAGTTATGTACCATTCAAGGACACTTATTGCCTAGGTTCATTATTCAAACTTTCACTTCGATCGCATGATTACGACACAAGAAATAAAAACTTAATTTTAAAATTTCGCACAGCCGCCATCTTGAGGTTATGTAAACAATTGAATTAAATTAGATGGCAGTACATTACAATCTGCAAAATCATTTACTGTACCACATTTCACTGCGCTCAGAGCGTTAACTCACGATAAAAGTCTATTAAAATATTTCAAATTCGCTTCGTCGCCATGTTCGTTTTGTACATTACAGGTTTATGAATTATACATAGGTAAACTTGTATTAGTACCCTTTATCACCGTACAAAATTGCAGGGCGATATCTGTAATAGTTTCGGAGATATAGAATGTCAGTGAAATATTTCGCACAATCGCCATTTTGAGGTTATGTAAACAATTGAACTAAATTCGACTCCAGTGCATTGCAATGTGTATAAACATTTGCTGTACCAAGTTTCATTATGTTTGGTAAGTTAAATCGCGAGAAAAGTCTATTTAAAAGTCTCAACTTCGCTTGGCCGCCATGTTGGTTTTGTAGTCACCAGGTTTTTGAAAGTCTCATAGGTGAACCTCTAGTAGTGCCCTTTAATACCGTAAACAATTTCAGGGCGATATCGGTAATAGTTTCGGAGATATTGAATGCTAGTGAAATATTTCGCACAGCCGCCATGTTGGATTGGTGAGACGTAACAAAATTTGAAGGGCACGGTCGAGGTCGCCGGGAATAGTGCTATGAACTTACCGAGTTTCACTGAAATCGCTCCTGCCGTTTAGATTTTATTAGGGACACACACACACACACACCTCACACACACACACACACACACACGGACAAAAGGTGATCTCATAAGCCTATTTTTTCAAAATTGAAAATAGGCTAAAAATAGTGTTATAATGACCCTCATTATGATACAGTTTTCTGACATATAATATTAACATTTCGACATCGTCAAACATAAAGTTAGTAATATTTAGCAGTTGTGTCCCAAAACCGACGAAACCTCCATGTGTCAACTGTTAGATGTCCAGCCACCTGCGCGTTTTAACTTTGGTCTAAATTTAAAAACTAGTCACTCCACAGATTTGTCATCAATTCAAATTATCGTACGGTTACGTAACCTTGAGATATGATTCGCAAGTTTCATTCTACTTGCCACTGGAGCCGGCCGCAAACTTTCTGTGTCATTGACTGTTGAAAGTGAACTCCACTACCGAGGATCAAGGTCGATAATTTCGTATTCGTCAGAAGACCTCGGCGCATGTCACTGAAGACGAATCAATGTGTCACAATTCCGAGTTGCTTCTTTTTTTTATTTTTGAAATGTCAATTTGGAGTCGTGTCATCTTCATCAAGGGTACAGATGGACAGGAGATTGGGAACAGAAATGCATCTTGTGTGGAAACCTTGGACTTCTTGAGAGTTTATGGCAAGTGTTGCGCCAGGGACCTTGGCAGAGTTAACTCAGTAAAGAAGTGCCGCCTTGCCTCTCATCTAATCCCCAGGCTGGGAGGAAAAACTGTACCCGAGGCACTAACTAACGGAACCAACATGGTAAATTGGTATAAGACACGCTCAAAATCTAGACTGGGCACCTAGCGTTAGGAGAGTTAGGTTAAAATGTTGGTGCTAAAAGCAGCCATTTTAATTGTGGTTTTCCATGGGTCATTTTCAACTCAAAAACATGTCCTGGGACACCATTCCTAATCATTAGGCCCAAATGTTAAATTATACAGACTACCTTGTGGTGTAGCGGCCCCGGAGTCGTGTTCGATCCCAGGCTCTGCAAAGAAAAAATAAATGTAGTCTGAGGGCTGGAATGGGGTACATTCAGCCTCATGAGGCAAAGCTGAGTAGAGGAGGGTTAGATTTTCTCATCAACCCTCCTAGAAGTAATAGTAGTAGTAGTTGTTGTTGTTGTTTCTGATGTTCGGTTAAGGGATTTATGACATCGTAGTCATTAAGTACCGTGTACTTAGGTATATTTTGGAGTTTTCTGATAACCTATTTTTAGTGTTTGTATTTGCCTACCATACTTTAAACTCAGCCTAGGATTGGAAAGGAGGCAGTCGTGGCCCTAATTTGCGAATCATCTTGGCATTTGCCCCGAGAAGAAGTGAAAAGACACAGAAAATAACTACAGTAGAGTCTCGATTATCTGACCTAAACTGGACCTGGAGTATGTCGGATCACCGAAAATGTCGGATAATACAGAATGACTTTGAAAATGAACTAAAACAAATAGATAGGCTATACTGTATTACTAAAACAATTCCATGTTTTATGATACTCTATTAACTGAATTATCAATTCAATTGTGCATGCAGTAGTGAACAAAAACGCTCCGAATGCCTTAGAAAAAAACTTGTCAACAATGTCTGTTTGCCTGCTGAGTACTGTTTTCTTGCTGCGAGATCTCGCCATCGGCGAAAAATCAACACCCCCGTTGCGATTGCCTCTGGCTGTTGCTCAACGTACGTTAATGCCACGTCCAATGTACTCGATCCTTCAGTGTGAGACAACGTTTAACCCTTTTGTTGTGCAATTCCTCGTTCTTCTTTTCTTCAACATCCTCATATTCATCTGTGCTTGCCCACGACTGCAACCTCCACACCTGGTATCCCAGAATTTAGTGTACACCAAACGTTCAACTACCAGTGTCGGAAAGTCGGACAAGCGAAGGTCGGTTGAGTGGGACTCGACTGTACTTCTATGATGGCTGAGGTTGAAATCGTACCCACTTCTTCTCATTATTGCCTCACGAGACTGAGTATACACCAATCCAGCCCTCATATCAGAAATACATAACTTGGCAGAGCCAAGAATCGAACTCAGACCTCAAAGGTGGCAGCCAACAATGCTAGTCACTACACTTCGAGCTGTTCATCCCAGAAATGGTTTTCCGTGATTTTCCAATTTTCTCCAGGCAAATGCCGCGATGGTTTCCTAACTTAAGATCACCCCTGTCCACTTAGCAATTCTAGTCTGTATTGCAAATACATACACACCTACAGACACCACAAAAATATAGGTTATCAGATTAATTGAATACACACCCTAGTATAGGCTACAGGACAGAAGAAACATGATGCTCAAGCCTCTAAATAAATGAACAACAACAAACATACAGTACTGTACTCCGTTATAATTATATTTTGTTTTTGTTTGCAAGCAGAACTATATTGATTTATATCGTCGGTATAATTGGTGTACATATTTAGAAAATCTGATGAAAAAGAATTGATTGCCAAATTTAGATATGTGTTTGGTTGGTTTGTTTGTTGGTTGTTTCCTCAGTTTAGGGGCTGCGACAACGCGGTAATATAGCCCCTTGTACTTTGGGTGTGTGTAGAATTTGTCTGATAAACGGTGTTAATTGTGATGGCTGTATTAGTGTGGTTATCTGGTAAGGACTGCAGACGATCAATTTCTAGTAGGACCTACTTTTGCTACCGAATGCTATCGTCAACGACACCTAGCTGCGAATTAGGTTACTAGATGCCACCACAACCGGCACCTAGCGATGAACGTTGGAAATTAATAAAGCGTTAATCAAATCTAACCTAAAAATTTAGCTTCACACAGTTAGTGGAAGGTTATTTAGCCTGACAAATCTACAACATGGGCCCACAGGCTTTACTTCCCCTCCGAAGGAACGCATACTGAGGGATTTTTAACGCTCTCAAAATATCCGCTGACTTCGGCCGGGATACGATTGTGTTTCCTACACCATTATTAGTGAAAGGGCGTACCTCTCGGGAAATATTGAAAGTCGTAAACTTGCAAAGGAATGACGAATGGAGGGGAATATAATCCTCAGTGCATCAAGTGTTAATAGCCCGTCTAGGATCACTGGTCCATAATATCTGCCATACTAAACCACCCACGACAACACAAACACAAACATAGAGACGGAACAGCGAACTTTATTTTATGTTCAACGATGTCGAAATGTAAACATTATGTGTCAGAAAACTGTATCATAATGAGGCTCATTATAACACTATTTTCATTATGAAACAGTTTCTCCCACCAATCAGAGCTCAAGAAACAGTTGTGTGACCAATTAGGTAGGGATACATTCGCGCATGCGCCTAAAATCCACCATATTTCTGTGTTGGCAAGCAAAGTGAATGGTCTCTGCTTTCGGAGTGCCTTGGTCCACGCATGCGCTCTGTTCAGTCAGCAAGCGCCCTGTTCACTAACTGAATTGACTGAATCCCACAGATATTTATGAATATTTATGTTAAAACGTATAATAAAGTTATAATTATCGTCGAACATAAACAGTCGTATGCAACTCGCCTATAATGGTAATTAAGACACTCGTATGGAAACTATAAAACTCGCTTACGCTTCCTTTATAAACATACTCGTGTTTTAATTATTGCCATTATAGGCTCGTTGCATAATGTACTATTAAATTTCCCGTCGTTTGACGCCTTCGGTGGCGCCGGATGTTATAGGGTAAGCACGCCGACTACATCAAACTGCAGCTCTATCCTTCTTCTTTAATTTGGAACATCTCCGGTCATTTTTGGTACAACCTTTCGCATTAAATGGCAATGGCAATGAGAACATGCAATTTTCCAGGACTCCAGGTGTTCCAGGACCTAGATTTCAAGGCAGCTGGGGACTTTCAATACGTTGTTAAGCACATCAAATAGGGGTACTGTGCAAAAAGTTAGCTTTACATTAATTTATTATTCCCACCTCAGACCCTAAAATTCCTGGGCTATAACACGAGGAACCGATTATGAAGTAAACAAATAATAATAAAACGATAAGAGATAAGAAAGAGCGGCTTCGGTGGCGTAGTTGGTAGCATGCTGAGCTTCTATGCCCAAGATCGCGGGTTCAAACCCAGCCGAAGTCGTCGCATTTTTTAAGAGCGTTAAAGTTACCTCAGTATGCCTTCCTTCGGAGAGGAATTTAAGCCGGCGGTCCCATGGCATAGATTTATGACATGTTAAAGAGCCTTCCACTAATTACACCTGTGTGAAGCTAAATTATAGGTTAAACATTTGACAAACGCTCTTAGGTTCCAACGTTCGTTGCCAGGAGCCGACTGAGGTAGCATCTGGTAACCAAGTTCTGAAGTCGTAGTAGTCGTTGACGGTGACGTTTGGTGGCAAAAGTAGGAACTACTTGAAAAATTCAATGTCTGCATACCTTACTCGAATTGAAAACAGATAACACACACTAATACAGTCATCACAATTAACACCGGTTATCAGACAGATTCTGTCTGCAGACCTTACTTGAATTGAAAACAGATAACACACACTAACACAGTCATCACAATTAACACCGGTTATCAGACAGATTCTACACACACACAAAGTACACGGGGCTACATGACCACGTTGTCGCAGCCCCTAAACTAAGTAACCAACCAAACAGGAGATGAAGATATGGATTGAGGATGAAGTGAGGACATAGAATATCGAAAATGAAATGGGAATCCTACTCTCTCACATCTCAGCGGGAGCCTCAGAGGCTTGCAACTGTTGTAACATAATAAATTACTCGGTATAATTAGTGAATGTGGACAGAAACAGCTTTCAAGCGATGATTAATTACCACTATTTGGATGTAAATTTCTCTGACATTCACGTTTGCAGTGATAACATCGGGAGAACTTCCCATATTTGTTCTGTCTCATTTTAAAAGTCAACAGATGCCCTCTTGCTCAGTGTTTGGAGAGAATTGTTTATAAAATATTCAGACGTATCGCAGCACAATTCTCAGCAATATTAATGAAATCCTTCTGAAGATAAGCGATCAGACGGGAGTTTCTCCATACCTTGCGCCTGATCGTGGCGGTAACTCTGGCGTAACCGGAAATTCTACTCCTAGTTCTAATTTACAACTAAGCATTGTATTCAACAAACAGCGCATAATGTCAGTTGAACATGAGGATGCAAGAGCAGTTAACCATCTCTGAGGAGGAGGAGGGGTGTTTTTATAAGTAAGGTCCATTTAGTAATAAAGACTGCGCTGCCAAATATTTAATAATATACTTTTGATCAGATTCTACTTGCTTTCGTCTACCTTTCCACATAGTCCCTCGAGTATAAACCCCCAGGGATCACAACTAGTGGGTTGTCAACTACGGGACCGCAGATGAGTCCTGCATTGTGCCACTGCCATCGTAATGTCCAGGCCATCAGGCAGCGGCCATTACCACGTGATCAGCTGATCGACAGAGTCGGAGATGTAACGGCCATTTGTTTAAATGTGTGTCGTTTGTTGTGTGCTCTTTATACATTTTAATTAGTGTCCGAGTGAAAAGCAATACGTAAGATCGCTACTACTTACGTCATCAGGAATGAGGATTTTTCCGTTTGTTTCCTGAAGCAAATGTTCATTCTGTAGGTAGGTTATTAGCCTATAGGCCTATCTATAAAATGTTTGAGTTGCAGACATGTTGCATGTTGTGGTTCAGTTAGAACCTTTCGCTTATTTTCGACTAATGCAGGCTTTTTGGATGGTAATACAATATTCTATTTGTTCATTGTAATAATTATTCCTGCCCAGGGCCCTGGCATGCCGAAAAGTTGTTGTGTTACCGGTTTCAAAAGCAACTAGTATGATGGAGATGATTAGGTTTTCTGCCTTGTTAGCCTACTTTCGATTTTTGCAAAAAATGAAAGTAGACTTATGAGATCAACACAGGGCGAAAAAAGTATGTCTGTCTGTGTGTGTGTATGTGTGTGTGTGTATGTGTGTGTGTGTATGTGTGTGTGTGAGTCTGTGTGTGTGTGTGTGTGTGTGAGTGTGTGTACTCTGAATGTCTGTCCCCCCCCTATCAATTCGAACACGGTGAATGCGAATTGAACGAAATTTGGTACAAAGGTAGCACTAGCAAAGGACACCTCAGTGTCATGTTTTATATCGCCGCCATCTTTACAAAAACTGAATGGCGGCCACTCAAACGTTCAAAACGTAAAATCAAATAACGACTAACCAAATCATCCGATCTCTACCAAATTTGGTAACAACATACCTTCGTATAGGATGCGTCTTGTGACCAAACTACAAGGTCGTCCGCCATACCATTTCAGGATGGCGGCCGTGCGAATTATGCAAACTTTATAATCCATATCATGGGACCCACCAGTTCCGATTATCGAGCCGAGAATCGTTTTAACTGTTCTAAAGGAAGAGGCACGTTCGAAATTAAAAGTTTATTTTGTAATACTATAGTGCAGACGTGATTTTAAAAAGCTGAGCTGATTCAGTAATAAGACAAGATGGCAGCGGATATCTTGTGCCTGACTTATATTTCACTAATTTGAGTATTACATGCAATATAGCGTACTGATACAAAATAAATAAACTTTGTATGAAATGCTTTATATATAAATAATATACTCCAGTGATGAAATCGTTTAGTATAAATCATTATTTGCTAACAAGTTCTATGTAAGTCATTTTATATAGAACGACATTCGTTGACACAATTAGCTCAGTGGTAGAGCGTTAGCCTATCGCTCAGATGCCTATGGTTCAAACCCGATCAGAGCTAGGTTTTTTGCTTGAAATGTTATATGTTTATTGTTTTGTAATGACTCAGATGTTTTAAAATTAAGCATTATATTGTGCATATTATGGTGTAAAATATATATTTAATTAAAACATAATTCGCCAGCAGATTTACTCGAGACATCTAGCTGCCAAAAAGGTAACTAGATTAACTTCCAGATTTTATTGAAAAGTTTCTTCTTCTGGCCGCTAGAATGCACTCGCTCTGTTAGGATTATATTGTTCGATATTTCACCACTAGATGTCACGACTAGTCTACGTGGGGCTCCATTGATTACTATACCATTGGCATTCTATGCGCATCGAATTTGAAGAATGACAAGATGATACAACGATACATTTTTACTTTTTATTTTAAAGGGTTTGTAACAGCCTATTTTGCGTTACTTGAAAATGTTATTTGAAGTAAAGAACAAAACGATTTCACATAGTAACTGAATTCAAGCCGTTGGTGTTAGTTCAGGTTATTAATTACTACTTTTATTTCAGGCAAATAGCAATCGAAAATATCCACATAGTTTGTATACACACGTCTCTGTAGGGTCATGGAAAGATTTGTTAATTCAATTAGGGTTGTGAAAGCCATGCACAACCAGACGTGTAAAGACATGCCTCAACTCAAAGTTGGATGTTGCCCACGGCAGGTCGTATATGTAATAATAATAATAATAATAATGTTATTTGTTTTACATCCCTTTTAACTACTGCTGCTTTTAGAGACACCGGGGTGCCGGAATTTTGGCCCGAAGGGGATCTTTAACGTGCCAGTAAATGTACTGACACGGCTCCCTCGCATTTGTGCACCCTCAAATGCCAACTGACTGCGCCAGGATACGAACCTGCAACCTAGGGCCCAGCAAGCGAGAACGTTACCGCTGAGCCACGCAGCCAGTCCGGTCGATTATGTCTCCAGATCCATAACATTCTTGATATACTTCTTATCTTTCTTTCTTCAATGATGGTAGCAGTTTTTATCTAGGTTGTGGCGTTTGGTAGAGGTAAATCGTTTCTAAGGTCTTCAACAAAGAATAGTTCTATTATACTCTTTGATAATAACAACGAGTTATAACTATACTCATACATTTAGGAGAAAGTAGGCTATATGTTCTTTACTGAACATCTTGTTTTTTCTTTCCCGCCGACGAAAATTTAAGAAAGCAATGGAAACTTAAAATTCCTAGAAAAGATTTTCGCATTACAGGGAACACATGAATGGTCTGTGCATTGATTACAGTTAACGATAGGTTACGTTGTGCAGCATGAGCCACGAGTAGGTAGTTTAGAATGTGATCTGTTGAATAGCCTAGAATTTATGTAGACATGTAGGCCTATATTAGATAGTTAGGCTACATTAGTTATTAATTTTTCTGTACTGTCGCTTACTTCATAAGAGGTTAAACTATAGTCCTGGTATCACAACAGTACCTCAATACTGCATGAAATTATGACACTTAGATTAGGATATTCGGTAAAACTTTTGGAGAGGTATTCCTTTGTATAAAATTTTAAGTAAAACTTTTTTTAACTACTGAAATTAACGATTAACATTTTTCTGGTGGTCAAGTAGTACCGCAGTGAATTGGTACATACACTTTAATGTGAAGAAGTGGTTCTTGAACCTTATTTTTCTGACAGGAGGCCATTGGGGACATAGTGTTCTTATACATAATTATGCTTATTGGAAGAAGGGTCAGCAAGGTATATCTGTTATTTTGTACAGAAGATATTCATTCGAGAATGTGCTATGGAGACAGTGGGTTTTCATTTCTTTTCTAGTAGTGTAGACCGTAACAAAAATGTTCTGTTATGGTTTTTCAATTCTTTTATCTGGAATAGGGTGAGATTTGTTTTGTTTTCTTACTGAAGTAGTGGTTTTATTCAGAGAAGATACTCTGTTAAGTAGCCTTGATTTTTGGGCCTTATATCATACATTTTTCTGATAGTCAAGTAGTACCGCAGTGAATTGGTACATACAATTTTATGCGAAGAAGTGGTTCTTGAACCTTACTTTTCTGACAGGAGGCCAAGGGGGACATTGTGTTTTTATACTTAATTATGTTTATTCGAAGAATATCCTGTTTTGTGAACGTCATTCATTTTTGTGAGAAGAAATGAGTTGGACAACAGTGATAGCATTAGTTTTTTTGTGGAATCCTCAGTAAATTTAACCATTTTTCTGACAAGCCAAGAGGGATAACGGTTATATTGTACAAGAGATACTTATTTGAAGAAGATCCTCATTAAACTAACAGTGGCTTTTGGCCCCAATTACTTTGGTTAGTGCTTAAATATACAAAAATTCAATAGTATTGTTTAGAGAGGAGGAATAATTTTCAAAACTTTGTTTTACTGACTGTCAAGAATGGCAGATTTCTTACTTAGCCTTTTTTCTCATGCAAGTCCAGAAGTGAATAGCTAGTATTTTTGTAATGTTATTCTGTTTTACTGGTGAGTAAGGATACTGGCAGTTTTTGTGCGTGAGATCCAGAAAGGAAGTTACCATCTCTGTTGATTTATTTCTGATAAACAAGGTCTAGAAATGAATATTTCTGTTGCTACCGTATATAATGATTTTTGGGGGCAGAGTGTTCAAGAAGGCAGTAAGGGGTGGGGGGCTGGTTATCCAAAAGATAGGAAAATAAAATACAGTATTAGCGATGAACATAATTTGGTATCTTATCCTTGCAAGAGAGATTCTGTAGTTTTCTCGAATGTTATAACTTAAGCTCAGTTCGAGGATTTTTCTGGCAGTAGGCACAGAAAAGTGTACCTGTCTATGTATTGTTTCTGTGGGTGCATAGATTTATTTTATTTACAAACTGTTCCTGCAAATTGTTTTGTGTATTTCCTTCCTTCAATCCCGAGTTTAGCTATATGCGATTTATCGACGTTGTGGTACATCTTGAGTAACTGTTTCAATGTCTCTTTTTATTGATATAACATTTACAGGACGTCAAAATGCTGCAATTTTGCCCGGTCTGTGTGCGTCAACGTCCTAGTAAGTTCACAGACGATGTACCATTTTGTTCACTCGTAAAATGCTCGCTACAACGGCAGGATTCAAACTAGAGGAGCGATAATTAGGCCTATTTAGTGGTAACTTATCTAACTGCCAGTGAACTCCAAATAGTATTAAAACTTTCCTATAAATATGAATTTATATTCGCTTTGGAGTGACTGCGTGTGAAAGGAGCCGTCTGACTTGCTGCGGCGGCTGTACCGGCCCTAAGCGTGACGACACTACAGGAACCTTGCGGCCAGGTCATTACGATGGCAGTGATTGTGCTCTCTGTCTCCTGTACTCCTCTCCGTCATCTTTCCTGCTGACCTCCATAGGTCAATTCTTGTCCTCTTCTGAACCCGACGGTATTAGGATATCCATGGCCTAAGGATTCTTTCACTTTCCCACATTAATTGGCCCTTGCTTGGTGATGTATTAATAAGGAAGGAGAGACATGTGAGGCAAAAATAACACCTGCGTAATGCAGACTGTAATGGAAGGTCATTTAGCAATAATGGCCGGCGATGGTATGCTATTACCCAGCACATTCGTCATCTAACTGCTGCACTGAGCAGGTCTTGACCTGAACGTTGGGTGAAAGCACAAGGTGATACACTGTTCAGGATCTTCGGTAGAGAATGGATAAAGACGGAAACAACTCCCGTTATCTGATCGACAATTTAAGTGTGAATTATTATTTATAGCTCTGATTACTTCAAACTCGCATGGTATCGATTAACTTGTGTACATTTTAACACCCTACGTAGTTTACGTAAAGGTGGATACTCGTCCTCCTTCAACGTCACATATCGAGTTAAGATATCACGCGGTGCATTCGAAATACAGGGAGCGGCAAACAGATCTGACGGTTTTTAAATCGCAACAACACAAACATTTTAAATGATACAAACTCCTGTATTACTTATAACAGCAAGGTGTACATGTCAATTAATGGAAAACATGAAAGAACAATAGATTTTAACTTTTAAGATTTGAAGATAACATCTTTCAAATGATGCCCATCTTTTGTCATGCATTCTTCCAGTCTTGCACTGAAGCTTTGCATAGTCATTAGGCTTCAACTGCTGGACAATAACCATTTTATACGGATGAAAATGCAAATTGAAACGCAATATTCGTCTCACTGTTCGATCAGAGCGAGTGAGACAAGCTGTGGAAACCAGTCCACGGCGGCCGGCTCGTAAACAAGCTGCTGCTTTGCAAATGTCTGATCGAACAGTGGTTATGTTTTTCATTAATTGACATGTACATCTTGCTGTTATAAGTAATAAAAGAGTTTGTATCATTTAAAATCATTTAACATGTTTGTGCTGTTGTGTTTTAAAAACCGTCATATCTCTTTGCCGCTCCCTGTATTTAGGGTATGTGGTCTCCGGAATCTCCAAATAATCGTGTTAATTTTTTCCCAATATACTCCACCATCAATCATTTGTCATCGCTACGGTGGGCTATGACTTACCCCATTAGCCGACATGGCCCCGCTTCTTAGACTAAATCCGTATCACATGACGCAACACTTGTCTGGAATCAGTTAGTACTAATTTATACTTCAAAAGGGAATATTTGGAGCTGAAAGTACGAATCAGTGCGATGAAACCCTGATTATGCTTCTCTACACCGTACCAGAAAATACTTGCAGTACTAGACCTTGAAAGCCCTTGGCCAGAGGCCCGATCTACACGGTCAGCATTTAAATAACGACAGGATGGCAGCCGTGCGAAATTTGCAAACATTATAATAGAAGATTTATTACTAAATGCAGAAAGCGATCATGTCCAGTTTGAGAAATTTTAGAAAAATGGAGAAAATCCACAGCCTGCTTCCAGTCGACTGACCGGGTCAGGGAATGGAATGAATGAAGCCCCCATCTAGCGGCGAGGATATAAACTGTGCCGGCTGCCGAAGCCTGTGGCACTCCCCTGGGGCAATGATTAAATGAATTACAGATGAAATGAAATGATAGTGGAGAGTGTTGCTGGAATGAAATTGGGACAGGGAAAATCTGAGTACCCGGAGAAAAACCTGTCTGCCTCCGTTTTGTCCAGCACAAATCTCACATGGAGTGACTGGGATTTGAACCACGGACCCAGCTGTGAGAGGCCGGCGTGCTGCCGCCTAAACCACGGAGGCTACTAGAGAAATGGCAATAAAATATATTGCTATGTCCAGGGCATGTTCCCTTTCTGCATCAAATGCATATTCCTCGTGATTCTTTTACACACCAATGGAAATTGTTCCACATATGCAGATGACAAAGCGGCTAGGTTCATAGATTCCATTTCCTGTTAAAAATGAGTTCAAGTGTTACTCTTCAGTTGTCAACATGTATTAGTAATGTTGTGCCCAAGTTTGTAGGATTGTACCCTGTCATTTGAAGGTGCGCAAATGTGAGGGAGCCGTGTCAGTAGATTAACTGACACGTTTAAAATCCCTTTCGTGACAAATTTCCGGCATCCCGGCGTGTCCAAATGCCACAGTAGATAAAAGGGACGCAAAACCAATAACATTGTTTCAAATATGTATTAGTTTTCATTCACTAATAAATAATGGGCAAATTAACTTTTTCCAGCAGTGTTTATATACAGTATATCGTATCCTCACCCAATCATATTGGGGCCGATAACCCAGATGATAGGCCCTTTAAAACAATAAGTTATCATCATCATCATCATCATCATCATCAATCATATTGGCCAAATTTATGTTGACAGACTAAAGAGTTTGTACTTGCAACACTAAACAAGTAGTTCTGGGAACAACTATACAGACTATTTTTATGTATCCTACTTATGCTAATTGCCTCTATTAACATACAAAATTTCAGTATGATTGTTGTAATAGATTCGTACATATTGAAAAATGAAAATCCACAGCCTGCTTCCAGTCTCCGACCAGGTCAGGGGATGGAATGAATAAAGCCCCCATCTAGCGGCGAGGATACGAACTCTGTGGGCTGCCGAAGCCTGTCGCACTCCCCAGAAGCAATGATTAAATGAAGGACAGATGAGATGAAATGACAGTGGAGAGTGTTGCTGGAATGAAATTGTGACAGGGAAAACCCAAGTACCCGGAGAAAAACCTGTCTGCCTCCACTTTGTCCAGCACAAACCTCACATGGAGTGACCGGGATTTGAACCACGGACCCAGCGGTGAGAGGCCGGCGTGCCGCCGCCTAAGCAACGTAGGCTACGTAGATATTGAGAACCGTCGAAATATTTCTGTTGGTCGCCATGTTGGAGTTATATATATGTAGGCCATAGAGTTATGTATTATTAGATGACGATTTTTGCGTAGCTTTATTGTTCAAACGTTCACTTCGATCGCATAATTAATACACAATAAATAAATACTTATTTTTAAAATTGCGCACAGCCACCATCTTGAGGTTATGTGAACAATTGAACTAAATTAGACGTCAGTGCATTAAAATGTGTATACACAATTACTGTACCATATATCACTGCACTCAGATGGTTTAATCACGAGAAAAGTCTATTAAAATTTTTCACTTTCGCTTGGCCGTCATGTTCGTTTTGTACTTTACATGATTTTGGAAGTCCTTTAGCTGAACTTTTAGTAGTACCATTTATCACCGTACCAAATTTCAGGGTGATATCAGTAACAATTTCGGAGATGCCGGTGAAATATTTCGCACAGCCGCTATGTTGTATCGGTGAGAGGTAATAAAATTTGAAGGAACGGTCAGGGTCGGCCGTAATAGTACTATGACCTTACCGAGGTTCATTGATATCGCTCCAGCTGTTTAGAAGTTATTAGAGAGGGACACACACACACATACGCACACACACACACACACACGGACAAAAGGTGATCTCATAAGCCTTTCTTTAGCCTACTTTCGATTTTTGCAAAAAATGAAAGTAGACTTATGAGATCACTACAGGGCCAAAAAATTGTGTGTCTGTCTGTGTGTGTGTATGTGTGTGTGTGAGACTGTGTGTGTGTGTGTGTGTGTGTGAGTGTGTGTACTCTGAATGCCTGTCCCCCCCCCCCCTTATCAATTCGAACACGGTGAAACCGAATTGAACTAAATTTGGTACAGAGGTAGAACAAGCAAAGGGCACCTCAGTGTCATGTTTTATATCGCCGCCATCTTTACCAAATCTGAATGGCGGCCACTCAAACGTTCAAAACGTAAAATCAAATAGCGACTAACCAAATTATCCGATCTCTACCAAATTTGGTAATAACATACCTCCATATAGGACGCGTCTTGTGACCAAACTACAAGGTCATCCGCCGTACCATTTCAGGATGGCGGCCGTGCGAATTATACAAACTTTATAATCCATATCATGGGACCCACCAATTCCGATTATCGAGCCGAGAATCGATTTAACTGTTCTAAAGGAAGAGGCACGTTCGAAATTAAAAGTTTATTTTGTAATACTATAGTACAGAAGTGTTTTTAAAAAGCTGAGCCGTCTCGGTAAGAAGACAAGATGGCAGCGGATATCTTGTGCCTGACTTATATTTCACTAATTTGAGTATTGCATGCAATATAGCGTACTGATACAAAATAAATAAACTTAGTATGAAATGCTTTATACATAAATAATATACTCCACTGATGAAATCGTTAGGTCTAAATCATTATTTGCTAACAAGTTCTATGTAAGTCATTTTATATAGATCAATGTTCGTTGGCACAAATGGCTGCGTGGTAAAGCGTTAGTCTGTCATTCATATGCCTATGTTTCAAACCCCATCAGAGTTTGGTTTTTTGCTTGAAATTTTACATATTTGTTGCTTTGTAATGACTCAGACATTTTAAAATTAAGCCTTATATTGTGCATATTCCCAGAGGAGTGCGTCAGGCCTCGGCAGCCGGCACAGTTCATATCCTCGCCGCTAGATGGGGGCTTCATTCATTCCATTCCTGACCCGGTCGGAGACTGGAAGCAGGCTGTGGATTTTCATTCATTGTGCATATTACGGTGCAAAACATATATTTAATTGAAACATAATTCGCCAGCAGATTTGCTCGAGACATCTAGCAGCCAAAAAGGTAACTGCACGCCGGCCTACTTATTAACTTCCAGATTTTATTGAAAAGTTTCTTCTTATGGCCGCTAGAATGCACTCGCCCTGTTAGGATTATATTGTTCGATATTTCTCCACTAGATTTCACGACTGGTCTACATCGGACTCCATTGATAGTATACCATTGGCATTCTATGCGCATCGAATTTGAAGAATGACAGGATGATACTATGATACATTTTTACTTCTTATTTTAAAGGGTTTGTTACAGCCTATTGTGCGTTATTTGAAAATGTTATTTGAAGTAAAGAACAAAACGATTTCACATAGTAACGGAATTCTAGCCGCTGGTACTAGTTCAGGTTATTAATACTTTTATTTCAGGCAAATAGCAATCGAAAATATCCACATAGTTTGTATACACACGTCTCTGTAGGGACACGGAAAGATTTGTTAATTCAATTAGGGTTGTGAAAGCCATGCACAACCAGACCTGTAAAGACAAGCCTCAACTCAAAGTTGGATGTTGCCCACGGCAGGTCGATTATGTAATAATAACAATAATAATAATGTTATTTGTTTTACGACCCTTTTAACTACCGCTGCTTTTAGATACGCCGGGGTGCCGGAATTTTGGCTCGAAGGGGATCTTTAACGTGCCCGTAAATGTACTGACACGGCTCCCTCGCATTTGTGCACCCTCAAATGCCAGCTGACTGCGCCAGGATACGAACCTGCAACCTAGGGCCCAGCAAGCGAGAACGTTACCGCAGAGCCACGCAGCCAGTCCGGTCGATTATGTCTCCAGATCCATAACATTCTTGAGATACTTCTTATCTTTCTTCAATGATGGTAGTAGTTTTTTTCTAGGTTGTGGCGTTTGGTAGAGGTAAATAGTTTCTAAGGTCTTCAACCAAGAAATGATTCTATTATACTCTTTGATAATAACAACGAGTTATAACTATACTCATACATTTAGGAGAAAGTAGGCTATATGTTCTTTACTGAACATCTTGTTTTGTTTTCATAAAATGAAAATAGGCTAAAAATGGCTTCATGACTTCACGTTCCTTCTGAAAGAGGTGTTGCTCATGAAATAAGGAAGTTTTTTAACACCTAGATAAAGAAACGTAACGGGAAGATGAAGATAAGTGCATTTAAAATCGATAATTATTAATGAAGTACCGTTGAAGAGTAAAGAGAACAAATGTTGACCATGGAATATGAAACGAGAGATAATGCTTGCATAAGTAAATCAGAAGTATGGTTGTCAATCACATTTCACAAATTGTGGGCATGTCTGGCTCCGTGGCTAAATGGTTAGCACGGTAGACATTAGCCCGAAGTGTCCCGGGTTCTATTCCCGGCCGAGCCATCAGGGATTTTAATCTCCTGGGATTAATTCCCGTGGCTCGGGGACTGGGTGTATGTGACGTCTTCATCATCACTTCATCCTCATTACGACACGCAGGTCGCCCACGGGCGTCAACTAGAAAGACCTGCACTCGGCCTCTCCGGAGGCCACACGATCATTTTCATTTAGTTGTGAGCCTAAGGGGAAGAAGGGGGAGGAGAGTTTGGCGAGTCATCTCTGATGTATCATATCAAATCATTATGCACATGACGTGACCTTTCGTAATAGATGAAGCTTCTCGCTATGATCTATGCAGGAACGCTGTTTGTCTCCTTCGTGGATAGCCTTCAAATGCAATGGAGTCACAAATGTCAGATTCCTTGGGAGAAACACGCAGCATCGTTTCTCGTGGTGCAATGGCAAGCATTCTCGGATGCCACCCCTGAGAGTCCGGGTTACTTCCCGGATCTGCAAAGAATTTTTATTCAGGTCCGAGGGCTGAAACGGGGTTAATATATATTTATATGATAAGTAATGGTAAATCAATGGGAATTGCACGCACCTGTTATTGAATTGAAACTAATTTATTTTCCTTTATTTGAATCTGAACTTCTTCTCTTATGTACCAATATGTAACATAGAGATCGATTTTAACACAAAACAAAGAGTAAGAACACGCAAAACTAAAGATCATGTCAGTCTGAATGACCAAGCGACACCAACTCCATCTACCTCAATATTTTGAAACCATTGAAGGTCACGACAGGAGTTCAATCTTGTTACGTAGAACTGAGAAGATGTAGGTTTTACTTCTATTTCAGCCATCCGTGGCTTCCCCCTTCTACTCCGGGCGAATGCCGAGATTGTACCTAAATCAAGGTATTGTATCGTCATCGTGAATCACATTACTGAATTACGGCGGTTTGTTTCCCAAATTATTGACCTAATTATAAAGACATACAAAACTACAGCCATCACAATGACACAGGTTATCAGATATATTCAACACACAACCAAGTACGCGGGGTTACACGAGCATGCCGTCGCAAACTTGTAAATGATTCAACAACAACTCTTTACTCGGCAAAATGTAGCATTTCAAACAGAAAAACACAACTATTTTGGGAATTAACTGTTCCCTGTGCTACTATGGTTAAATTTGGATTAGGCAGCTTTGACTATTAAATTCAAGTTATTTGAGGCACTAAGTGTGTAAGAGTAAAACAGTGGAGGTCTATGCGGCTTCGGTGGCGTAGTTGGTAGCATGATGAACTGCTGTGCCCTAGATAGCGGGTTCAAACCCGACGGAAGTCGTCGGATTTTATAAGAGCATTAAAAATCCTTCAGTATGCCTTCCTTCGGAGGGGAAGTAAAGCCGCGGTCCCATTACATCGACTTATGGCATGTAAAAGATCATTCCACAGACTAAACTTGTGTGCAGCTAAATTGTTAGGTTAGATTTCGTCGGAACGCTCTATCAAAAGTTCCAACGTTCACCACTACTTGCAATTGAACGCAACTTGTAGCTAACACTAAGGGTGTCCGCTGGAAGCAGCTACAGACGCAGGCGAGCCGAACATGTCCTCGGACACTCCCGGCACTAAAAGCCATACGTTAAATAGATAAATGAATAAAGTGGAGGTCAATTTGTATTCAACTTAAAATCACCCGCGATCGATTACAACCGATTACTTCCTTTCACAATCCCATTAAATGTACACGCACAGTTAATACCATTCAAACACAGATGGCTTCGAAAGTATTGTATCCTCTTACCAGGCCTTACCCGGTGAGAAATTATTAGTCCAAATCTGAAATCGTGAAGCACAATACTAAATTGTTCCAGAGATGATTTTATAATATGTCTGCCTGGGTAACCGATATTAGCCTAGGTTTCAGGAGTTTTGCAACGATGCCAACTAAAGTATTAATGACTCATAAAATGTTACTTAGGAAGCAGAATAACCAGTGATGGACGAAGCAAAGAGGATATAAAAAGTAGGTTGGCTCAGGCAAAGAAAGCATTTCTACAAAAAAGGAATCTGCTGACATCGAATATAGATTTAGGTATTAGGAAGTCATTTTTGAAAGACTTTGTCTGGAGTGTGGCGCTCTATGGAAGTGAAACTTGGACTATTGGTGCAGCAGAAAAGAGGAGAATTGAAGCATTTGAAATGTGGTGTTACAGGAGAATGATGAAGACCAGATTGGTGGATAGGTTACAAACGAAGAGGTTTTAAGACTAGTGGGAGAGTAGAGATGTTTCTGGCGACTGCTAATGAAGAGAAGAGATAGGTTGGTAGGACACATACTAAGACACCCAGGAATAGCAAGCTTAGTTATGGAAGGAAGGGTCGAGGACAAGAACTGTAGGGGTAGACCAAGGTTAGAATATGTTAAACAGATTACCTTGGATGTAGGATGTGGTAGCTATGTAGAGATGAAACGTTTAGCTCAGGACAGGGAGGCATGGAGAGCTGCATCAAACCAGTCAAAAGGCTGAAGACTCAAACAACAACAAAAAGTGGGGTCCACACGTAACGACTTGTCAGTGCAAATGTCTGCGCAATTCAGATTGGTGCAACTAAACTGTACAAACAAACGTATCCACATGACATAGTTTTCAGCACCAATTTTACGGCTCAGTTTTGTGGAAATAGTCATGGAAGAAGGTACAGTATATTACTGTTTTCTTGCAAGAAAATGGCGAGTTAAATTTAATAAACCTTGTAGTTCCGTCCCTTAAAACAATAATAACTAACTAACTAAACTTAATAAAAGAAATAAGTCCGCGTAACGTCAAGACTACTTTGAAGGGAACACTTTTCACATGTTAGATTACTTAATGAGCCAGAAGACTGGGGGAAATTACTTATGAATGGACATGTACAATAATTTGTTGAATTTGGTAACTCCTCATATCACAAAACGAATCTTCTGCATGAGAAACCAATTTCACCACACGAGGGACTGATTGCAACATTGATATTTCTAGCAACTAGCAGAAGCTATGAGGACTTAGACTTCACAACCATTATGTCAAATGAGGTCTTGAGTGAAATCATTCCATCACACATAATACGGAGCAATTTAAACGAGATTTGTGGCGATATCCACATGCAACGATTTGTCTGTGGTTGGTGTAGATATTTGAGCTCTTGTTCTCACGCCTCAAACCCCTACTCCAACCTCTGTGCAGTTCTCAGTTTTCCGGTCCACACGCAACGACTTGTCTGCAACCATCAAACTTGCAGACATTTGCACAGACAAGTCGTTGCATGTGGACCGGCCTTATAGTATAATGAATATTAACGCCCTAACATTTACATTTTCTTTGGCTGTGAACTGGAGATATCAATTGCTATCATATTTACAGTAAGTGCTAGACTAAGTAATAATGATAGCGAAGGTCGCATATCACGTAACTGCTTAAGAAATAAGGCCTTATCTGATTACATCCGTTTATGTTTTCTTGTTATTATTCTTGTTGTTCCTCCAGTGATATTTTTCCCTTTGCCAGACAAGGCAGAGTGGTAAAAATAAGTATAGAACACTATTGGATATTATTGTATACGTGTGGATTGTTTCTTATTTAGTAATACGTTCGCAATATATCCCTCATAACACAGTCAGTAGGCTATAACATCTAAAACAAGTATTCCGTTAAGAAAATAGACTTTTTCATATACTTACTGATCCTTTCTTTATCAAATCTCTCCTTTTAAACAAATAGTTCATCCATATGGTACCATTATCGGATCATTTTGTGACGAGTTGCAGGAATTCACATTTCAAACATATGTCATGCGCGTATTCTATAATTTGCAAAAAGGGAGCAATACAATTACCAATCTGTAGGTTTGGACTATGGTATGGGTCCACTATGACTTATTTCGTAGTAACTGGATCACTCGGTGCGAAATCAGGTGATGCGCGCCTTATATAATCTACGAAAAAGAAGATATTCAGTGAAGCCATATGACTTAATTTCACTTGAATGTATGGGTATGGTTATATCCCTTTCCCTTATCATGCAGCGCAATTTTCATAAATTAGGATGGCTCACTAAAGAAATAAACTCATGCATCCCTCTGACCACGTACAAGGCTTCGAATTTGACATCACTTGAGTTCATCGTTCCATCTCCGTAAACCAGAGTTAAATATCATAGCAGTACCGAGAATAGATGCCGAGTCCTCGATGTGGTAGCCAGCATTGCTAACCACTACTCCGCGAAGCATATTAGGTGATAAACTACTAACGACATGTTGCGTAAAACAATGCCCACCAGTATGGTCCATTTTCATAAGAGAGCAAGATTTGTAAATCTGCCGAACACATAACACAAACTTTCATACTCATATCGAATAATTTTCAAATACAATGTTAATATTTTATTTTTTGCCGTGTGGCCTCCTGAGAGGCCGAGTGCAGGTCTTTCTAGTCGATGCCCTTGGGTGACCTGCGTGCCAGGGTGAGAGATGGAATGGATGAAGATATGAATGAAACTGGGCAAGGAAGTGGAAGGAAGCTTCCGTGGCCTGTCAGAAGGTACCGTCCCATCAGTTAATATATTGAGCATGTGCCTCATACGGTGAAAAGGCTACATCATAGTTAGCGAGTGCGTATAATTTTCAGTTGAATATTCTTATGAGAAACGTATGGTACCCTATTTGAGACTACTTGTTTACTAAGTTCCGTTGTAATTTCATTGTTGCAACTAGAGGAATTGGTTTGAATGTCAGAAGAGTATACCATATTGGATATAAGGAATCGTTGATCTTGTGTCCTCTGCAGAGAAAGCCTCTTCTGTGAGACCACCTGCTTGTTGGAATTCGTCATTGTAACCCTAACAGTTGATATTAATGTGTTATAATTGCAAGATGGTGGCTGCGGGGTTAGTTAGTTAGTTAGTTATTGTTGATTTAAGGGGCGGAACTACGAGGTCATCTGCGTGGTTAGGTAGCCTATGATGTGCAGTATGAAATATGATTAATGCGAGATAGGTCTCTTATACGATGCTCCTCTCTTTTGAAGTGTCTTCTTGGTAGCTTAAGTACGGAAAACACAACATAATAGTAACTTGAATAAACAGGATCCATATTCAAAATCTTGGGTACACGTAATCTCGTGCCATGAAACAGGATGTCAAGGAGTTACGTAGGACAGAATGAAAGAAGGGTAGACATACGTTATAAACAACACAGGAATATCATTAATCATGGAGAACACTCGGCAATATGCGAACACATGTACGATAACGGACATTGTTTCAGTAGTATAGAAGCAAATTTAACAAGTAGTTCCGTGAAGAACTAAAGCCTATTTTCATATATCCTACTTATGTTAATTGCCTCTATCAAGATATCAAATTTCAGTTTGACTGCTGTAATAGATTCGTAGATATTGAGAACCATCAATATTACGGTTGGTCGCCATGTTCGATTTTTATATATGTAGGTCTTTGAGTTATGTACTATTACATGAAGATTATTGTACATGTAGTATTCAAACTTCAATCGCATGATTAGGACACAAGAAGTAAACACGAGATTTTAAAATTTCGCACAGCTGGCATCTTGTGGTTATGAAAAAAATTGAAATAAATTAAATGCCGGTGAATTAACATTTGTTTAAAGATTTACCATACCAAGTTTCACTGCACTCGGATGGTTAAATCGCGAGAAACGTCGATTTAAATATTTATAGTTAGCGTCGCCGCCATGTTGGATTTGTGCTGACCAGGTTATTGAAAGTCCTATATGTGATTTTATGTTCATAGCCTCTATGGACGTAAAAATGTCAGTTTGATTACTGTAAAAGATTCGTAGATATTGAGAACCGTCTAAATAATTCGGATGGTCGCCATGCTGGATTTTTATATGTATAGGCCATAGAGTTATGTACCATTAAAGGAAAATCATTGCGTAGGTTCATTGTTCAAGCTTTCACTTCGATCGTATGATTACGACACGAGAAATGAAAACTTAATTTTAAAATTTTGCACAGCCGCCATCTTGAGGTCATGCAAACAATTGAACTGATTTAGATGTCAGTGTATTGCAATATTTATAAAGATTTACTGTACCATATTTCACTGCGCTCGGATGGTTAAATCGCGAGAAAAGTCTATAAACATATTTCAACTTCACATGCCCGCATGTTCGTTTTGTACAATACAGGTTTTTAAAAATTATATAGATAAACTTATAGTAGTGCCCTTTTTCATCGAACAAAATTGCAAGGTGATATCAGTAATAGTTTCGGAGATATAGAATGCCAGTGAAATATTTCGCACAGCCGCCATCTTGAGGTTATGTAAACAATTGAACTAAATTAGATTCTAGTGCATTACAATGTGTATAGACATTTGCTTTGCCAAGTTTCATTGCGTTTGGATGGTTATATCACGAGAAAGGTGATCACTTTCGTGATACTTTCAATGTTTAGCTTGGCCCATTTGTCGGTCAAATTTTATTTCTTGTTACCGAGATCCCCGAATGGTAATTATTTCTTTACAAATGTATTAATTGCTTAAACCATATGCATAATCTTGTTATCAATCACTTATTCATAGATATTATAGTTCTCACCTTGAGTGTTCCAGTCGCTCGCTACCTCAAGCGTCCTCACTCCCGACATACAGGGCATCTACTGGTTGATCCACTGTCCGCTGAGTAGTGTCGACTGACGTCACCCTGACTTTCGTTCGACCAATGGCAGGTCTTTGTCCAGTCGGGCGATCTCCAGCTTCGAGATGGTTCCATGATCCCTATTTAAGACGCCACTTGTTGGCGTTCTTCACCACTTCTGATCAATCATCACTTCTGATTACTTCAACCTGCTGGTCACCGCTACTGCATCTCATGACACCATCGCTAGTCTCTACGCTATCTAGCAGTTACGTCACGAGATCTGCACCATGACGTATTACTCAAGATGGCAAGACTAATTGCCAGCTGTTGTACTCTTCACCTTCACCTTAGATGGGATACTTTGAATCGTCTTTCGAAATACTGCTGGATCATCACTTGGAAGTTATAAATGTCATTCCTTCGCAATAAAAGAAGAGAGAGTTGACATTTTATCAACGGTGCACATATCTCTAGGCCATGTACGCCTCCTTCTGAAGAAACCGTGAGGACTTTTAAATCAACGTTTGCTAGCTGGAACTTTTAAGGAGCTGGCTCTTCAAAGATAAGTTCAAATTTTATGAAGAGTTTATATCATACCAGTTATTTTACACTCTTAATCATTTTTATGGTTCTCTCTTTTTATAAAGTGCATCCCTTTTTTATGTTAAGCTCAACTTCTCTCCAATCAAGCAAGCTTGTTTCATTGACCTTTCTTTAATCTGGGTTTCTGTCATCAGGCCCTCACACTTTGCTACATTTATAATTGTTCATTTCTGTGATAAGCACTTAAGTGCAATTTGTTTATTGGTTATAAATTTATTATTAGAAATAAAAATTGTTAATGTATTGCTACCTACATTGGTTTTCTAGTCACGTATTTCATGCCCACTACCCCGCACCGCTTCAGTCTAATTTTCTTGACCACAGTAGTTATTTTGTCCAGGGTTTCGCCTGATGCGTTTCGTTCTCCCGTATGGGGAAGTTTTAGGGCAGAACTTTTTCTCCATAATTTTTGGTGCCTCACCCCCGGGAAACATATCTGTTGCACCCTGGATTCCTATACAAGTATCATATTTTGGATTTTACATTAACAATTTTTGTTCATTGTGTTTCAACACTAATTCACATTGTACGTTTCAGCTTGAGGCGCATGTTCAGCAGAGGAGGAGAGAAACGTAAGCTAAGCCGGTTTCTTCCGCATCAGACTAAACCTTACTACCTAGCAAGCCGTCATCCTCTGACTTCCAGTACTCGAAGTCACAATATTGACGTGATTAACAAACAACTTTTGACATGCCTAACCTTGATGAAAAACTCAGCAACGCCAGAGCCTCTTGTAAGGGCAAGCTCACACGGTTTCGTACTTTCTTAACGGAGCTCGAACCCCAAGAGCGTAATCTTGACATAATTTCGCAGAGGCTTAAGAATTATGAACAAGCCTTTGAGAAATATGATGAGATACAATGCAGTATAGAAACTCAGCATCCGGACCGGCAAAGTGATAGGTTGGAAGTTGAAAAATTATACTATCAGGGATTTGCTGAAGCTAAACAGCTTATTAGGGCTTTAACTTTAAAAGAAAAACAAGAAGATCAAACTTCTGCAGCTCTTCTACATCTTCTTCACGCATTATATTACCCAAATTAGAAATACCCAAATTCACTGGTAAAGACATAGAATGGGAACCATTTTTTGAATTATTCAATTCTTTAGTACATGAGAATACTTCTATACCAGTAATACAAAAATTTCACTACTTGCGTCTGGCAGTTCAAGGCAACGCACTTAACCTGATTCAAGCACTTTCTTTGACCAGTGATAATTATGAAGTTGCTCTGAATCTTCTTAAGGATAGATATGGGAACATTCGTTTATCTATTCAACGCCATATACAAAGCTTATTCGAGTTACATAACGTGCAAGCAGATAACAGTTTATCACTTCGTAAGTTGATTGACACTGCAGAGCTACACGTCAGAGCATTGTCCAATTTAAACCAACCTGTAAATCACTGGGATTTATTTCTAGTTCACCTCATTTCTGCAAGATTGGATGCAAATACATTAAAAGCCTGGGAAACAGAACTTTCCCAGAATTTGCAATGCACTTATGAGGCGATTATTAACTTTTTGAAGGCCAGAAGCCAAGTCTTTTCCGCCATAGCTAATCAAAAAACTAGTAGTTCAGATTCAAAAGCCTTCTCAAAAGATAAGGTTAGCAGTTCTAATCAAAGAATTTTAAGATCACAGGCTCTTCCTGTTGATGCTCGGTCACCTAACCAAATGCAAACGTGCGGTCTGTGTCAGCAATCGCATACTTTATACAATTGTGATGAATTTAAATCTTTATCAGTAGATGAAAGACGAAAGTTCATTACGAACAAAAAACATTGTTTCAACTGTTTGTCAGGAACGCATATGTTAAACAATTGTCGTTCACAACGTTTATGCTTTCATTGTAAGGCTAGACACCATTCCCTTTTGCACAGACATGAAAGATCACGGTTATCAGGACCAAGCAGTTCCAATACCAAGTCTAATTCTGAGACTTCTCAAAATAGTGCGCAGTCGTATGCTCAAAGTTCTACCTCGCTTGGCAAAGTCCAGGTTTTATTATCTACCGTGCAGGTTCTATTGAAAAATTCTCACGGAAAATGGGTATCTGTCAGGGGATTATTGGACAATGCCGCTACCAACAATTTCATTAATGAATCGTTGGTACAAAAGTTAGGCCTCCCAAAACATCCTACCTCAATAGAGGTTACAGGAATAAACTGCTCTAAATCGCAATCCTTAAGCTTTGCTAAAGTGGATCTGAAGGACTCTAATAATCTTGGTACGCAGTTGCAATTAGATTGTTTGATTATCAAGTCTATAGGCAACAATATTCCTGGCACTTCTTATCCTATTCAAAGTTGGAATATCCCGAATTTTGTCCAGCTAGCTGACCCTCATTTCAACTGAGCTTCGCCCGTAGAGCTTCTTTTCAGCTCAAGCGTATTTTGGCAATGTCTTCATTCCAATAAAGTAAAAATTGCTCCTAATGTTTTCTTCCGCGAAACTGATTTTGGTTGGATTGCTACTGGCCAAATATACCGTAATCCTATTCAAACTGTATCGAATTGTTATTTTGTTGGTACCGATTTGAGTCAAGAGCTAACCAAGTTCTGGGATCTTGAGAATGTTCAGGCTACTTCTTCTTCTTCTAACGAAATTTGTGAAAAGTTATACAAGGAAACCACTGTCCGTACTGCTGAAGGCTGATTTATAGTAACTCTTCCACGTATTCCCAATCCTCCCGCCATTACGGGCTCGCATTCCAGAGCACTTAGGGCACTATTTGCTATTGAAAATCGGTTCAAACAAGATGCTTCTGTCAAAACTCAGTATGCTTCCTTTATGGAGGAACACGAATCATCCAATCACATGGAGGTAATTTCTAAATCAGAAGAAATTGACCATCCTTTAAATGAAATAGTTTATCTAAATCATCACCCGGTATGGAAAAATTCCTTAACACAAGACAATATAAGAGTAGTTTTCAATGGCTCATCACCAGATTCCAATGGAATCTCTTTAAATGATACCCTGCAATGTGGTCCCGCGATTCAAACAGATCTCACCTCTGTTTTGCTTAATTTTCGAAGGTTTCCTATTGCTGTAATCTCAGATATTAAGCAGATGTACCGGCAGATTCTCGTAAATTCTGAGCAGCAAGATCTGCAAAGAATATTGTGGCGCGATGAGAGTTCCAAACCCATAAAGATATTTAGATTGAAGACTGTGACATATGGTCTGATGCCTTCAGCCTTTCTTGCGATTCGGTCTCTCCACATGTTAGCCGAGCAAGATGGTCATCTGTATCATCCTTTGGCCTCTGAGTCATTAAAAACGGCATTTTATGTTGACGATTTCTTGTGCTCTTTCCCTAATATTTCTGAAGCACTCCTTGTGTGCGAAGATTTGAAGTCCCTGCTCCTAGGAGGTGGTTTTCCGCTCCATAAATGGACTTCAAATTCCACTGAATTTATATCAAAATTTTCATCAGAGGTCCCAGTTGATGAATTTGTTGCCATTCCTACTGATGAAGCAGCCGTAAAAGCATTGGGTGTTTTTTGGTGTCCTTCTTCTGATACCTTCTCTTATCAGGCACATCTGTCAGAATCTCCCCCTGTAACTAAGAGACAAGTTCTGTCAGAAATCGCAAAGATCTTTGATCCTTTGCAATATATTGCTCCTATAGTTATTGTTGCAAAAATGTTCTTGCAAAAGCTTTGGTCATTAAAATCAGACTGGGATGAAAATCTCCCCCTTCCTCTTGTAGAAGAATGGTTAGAGTATCGCAGCAGTTTGCTGGATCTCTCCAAGGTTTCTATACCCCGCCCTTTAATTTCTAATCCCTTATACCAGCAGTATGACCTGCCTGTATTTTCTGATAGTTCAGAACGGGCTTATGGCTGTTGTGCATACATAGTAGGACGTTCCTCAGCCACTTTCCCTGGATTTTCTAATTTAGTGTGCGCTAAATCAAAAGTTGCTCCACTTAAAACGGTATCATTGCCGAGATTAGAATTATGCTCTGCTTTAATGGCAACAGAATTAGCTACTAAACTAAATGTCAGTTTAAAGTTAAAATTTTCCCGCACATTTTTTTGGAGCGATTCTTCCATTGTATTAGCTTGGATTTCCAAGCCTTCTTCTCATTGGAATACCTTTGTGGCAAATCGCGGTTCTAAGATTCATGAAGTCTCTCATTCTGAACAATGAAGACATGTTCCTAGCCGTGAAAACCCCGCGGATATAATATCACGTGGTTGCACGCCTAAAAAATTGATTTCTTCAGACCTGTACTGGAATGGTCCTCCTTGGCTAAGTCAGGAATCATCTTGCTGGCCTCGCTTAGCTAATCAATTTGCAGAAGAAATACCTGATGCCCGTAATGACCCTGTCGCGTCGCATCTTACTTCTACTTCTACTAGTCTTTTTCATAGATACTCTTCATTTGATAAATTGATTCGTGTAGTGTCTTATATCTTCCGATGGAAATATTTAGTAATTGATCAACCATTGAAGCCTCAACCCTTTCTCTCCAGAGTAGAGTTAGAATTTGCTACTTGCAAGATTTTGTTACTTGTTCAGCAGGAAGTATTTGCTCCTGAAAAGCAAGCTGTTATAAGTGGTAAAGATTTACCCAAGTCTAGCAGGCTTTCGCCACTCACTCCTTTTCTAGACGAGGACGGCATAATACGTGTGGGTGGTAGATTAGCTATGCCTAGTTGTGAGGATGGGAAAAAGCATCCTATCATCCTTACTTCAAAGCATCCTATCACTACCCTTATAATAAAAAAGTTTCATTATAAACACCTTCATGCTGGCACTCGCACCTTGCTCTGTCTAATTCGTGAACTCTACTGGATCATCAATGGCGTTCATGAGGTTTCTTCTGTTGTCAAAAAGTGTATACCTTGCTTTAAGGTTAAACCACGGCCCGCCACGCAGATTATGGGTAATTTACCTCCATTTCGTTCAGAACCTAGTAAGCCCTTCGCTCTTACTGGGATCGATTACGCTGGTCCTTACGTATATCAGACCAATCCCTCTTCATCTAAGCGCAAAATCTTAGGTAAACTTTACATCTCGTTATTTGTATGTATGGTGACGGGAGCTATCCACCTTGAGTTGGTTACGAACGCTTCTGTATCCTACTTTTTGACCGCCTTTTCTAGATTTGCTGCTAGACGGGGTGTTCCATCTGAAGTTTTTTCAGATAATGCAAACATTTTTGTAAGCGCTTCTGATCTCTGGAAAAAGGTGTTAAGCTCCCCTTCTTCTAAAGAAAAAATTTCCAACTTTTCCTATTCTAAAGGTTTCAAATGGCATTTCACCCCGCCTTATGCTCCCCATCATGGGGGCCGATGGGAGTCCTGAATCAAACTTACTAAAAGACAGCTTAAGAAAACTCTTGGTCCTACCATACTCTCTTATGAGGAATTCAACTCTTTAATTATTCAAGTCGAAGGTATTGTAAATTCCAGACCTCTGACCCCTCTTTCAAACGATCCTAAGGATCTTTTACCTTTAACACCCAGTCACTTCCTGATTGGCTGTTCGCTTGCTGCTACTCCGCCTTTGCTGGTTCGACGCTGTGATTCTAACTTACCTATCTTTTGGAGAAAAGTAGAATCCTTGCGCTGTTCTTTTTGGCGCTTGCTAAATAGGCGTGAGAAATGGCGGCTTCCTCAACCAGATATACGAGTGGGGGACATGGTTCTTCTTCGAGACCCATCTCCGCCTCTCGTGTGGAACCTAGGCAGAGTTATTCACTGCCACTTTGGCCGTGATAAACGCGTCAGAGTTGTTGATGTTTTAACTAGTAAAGGTCTTTATACTAGACCCATCTCTGCTATCTCTGTTTTGCCTTTCGAGTCTTAGTTTCTCCTCGTCTGTTATCCATGTTTTGCTTTGACTGATTCTTTTGTTTGTTTTCATTCGGAGTTCTCGGAGCATGATCACTTTCGTGATACTTTCAATGTTTAGCTTGGCCCATTTGTCGGTCAAATTTTATTTCTTGTTACCGAGATCCCCGAATGGTAATTATTTCTTTACAAATGTATTAATTGCTTAAACCATATGCATAATCTTGTTATCAATCACTTATTCATAGATATTATAGTTCTCACCTTGAGTGTTCCAGTCGCTCGCTACCTCAAGCGTCCTCACTCCCGACATACAGGGCATCTACTGGTTGATCCACTGTCCGCTGAGTAGTGTCGACTGACGTCACCCTGACTTTCGTTCGACCAATGGCAGGTCTTTGTCCAGTCGGGCGATCTCCAGCTTCGAGATGGTTCCATGATCCCTATTTAAGACGCCACTTGTTGGCGTTCTTCACCACTTCTGATCAATCATCACTTCTGATTACTTCAACCTGCTGGTCACCGCTACTGCATCTCATGACACCATCGCTAGTCTCTACGCTATCTAGCAGTTACGTCACGAGATCTGCACCATGACGTATTACTCAAGATGGCAAGACTAATTGCCAGCTGTTGTACTCTTCACCTTCACCTTAGATGGGATACTTTGAATCGTCTTTCGAAATACTGCTGGATCATCACTTGGAAGCTATAAATGTCATTCCTTCGCAAGAAAAGAAGAGAGAGTTGACATTTTATCAACGGTGCACATATCTCTAGGCCATGTACGCCTCCTTCTGAAGAAACCGTGAGGACTTTTAAATCAACGTTTGCTAGCTGGAACTTTTAAGGAGCTGGCTCTTCAAAGATAAGTTCAAATTTTATGAAGAGTTTATATCATACCAGTTATTTTACACTCTTAATCATTTTTATGGTTATCTCTTTTTATAAAGTGCATCCCTTTTTTATGTTAAGCTCAACTTCTCTCCAATCAAGCAAGCTTGTTTCATTGACCTTTCTTTAATCTGGGTTTCTGTCATCAGGCCCTCACACTTTGCTACATTTATAATTGTTCATTTCTGTGATAAGCACTTAAGTGCAATTTGTTTATCTATTATATAAAACTAAGTGTCCTGACTGACTGACTGACTGACTGACTCATCATCGCCCAGCCAAAACTATTAAAGTTAGAAACATGAAATTTTGGGGATATGTTCGCTGTATTTCGAAAGGGCGCACTAAGAAAGGATTTTTGGATATTCAGGTTCTAAAGGGGTGTTAAGGGGGTAGACCTGCATTTCATTGAATAACAATATCTCCCGATTGGTTTAATTGGGGAATGTGATACTCGGCATATAAACTCATCATTAAAAATAAGATGACACATGTCTGAGGGTTTTTCGATGGGGTGTATATTATGGGGTGAAAGGGGTGAAAAGTGGGGGTTGAAGGATTCATAACGGACCGTGTATCTCTTAAACGACATAGGCGAGGTGTTTGAAACTCAGCGGAAAAAAATCAGCTTGAAAAATAAGTAAATAGGTGTTCAGCCGTTTTTCATAAATCTAATTTAAGGGGCGCATGGAGAGGGGTGAAATTATGTGAAAAAAAAACAGGAAAGAAAGTGTCCTAACTGATTGACTCACTCACTCACTCATCAAACTCAGGGAAAAAATATAGCTTAAAAATAAGTTAATAGGTGGTCGACAGTTTTTTTCATAAACCCAATTTAAGGGGTTCATGGGGAGGGGTGAAATTCTGAAAAAAGAAAATTGAAAGAAAAAGTCCTGACTCACTCACCACCGCCCAGCCAAAATTATTGAAGTTAGAAACATGACATTTTGGGGATATGATCATTGTATGCCAAAACCGTCCACTAAGGGAGGATTTTCGAATATTCAGGTTCTTAATGGGTCTTAAGGGGGTTAACCCTGCATTTCATTGAATACCAATAACGCCCGATTGGTTTCATTGGGGGATGTGATACTCGGCACATAAAGTCATCATTAAAAATAAGAAGACACGTGTCTGAGGGTTTTTCGATGTGGTGTATATTAGGAGGTGAAAGGGGTGAAAAGTGGGGGTTGAGGGATTCCTAACGGAGCGCGTATCTCTTAAACGACATAGGCGAGAAGTTTGAAACTCAGCGGGAAAAAATCAGCTTAAAAAATACGGTAAGTAAATAGGTGTTCGACCGTTCTTTTATAAATTCAATTTAAGGGGCTAATGGGGTGGGGTGAAATTCTGGAGAAATAAAAAGGAGAGAACGTGCCCAAATTGACTGACTAACTCACTCACTCTTCAATCTCAGGGGAAAAAGACAGCTTAAAAATAAGTTAATAGGTGTTCGAGCGTTTCTTCATAAATCCAATTTAAGGGACCCATGGGGAGGGGTAAAATTCTGGTAAAAATAATTGAAAGATAATGACATAACTGACTCACTCACTCATCATCGCCCAGAAAAAAAATAAGAAGTTGGAAAGATGAAATTTTGGGAATATGTTCGCTGTATGTCGAAAACGTCAACTAAGGAAGGATTTTTGTTTATTCGGGTTCTGAAGAGGTGTTAAGGGGGTAAACGTGCATTTCATTGAATAACGATATCTCATGAGTTGTTTCTTTAGAGATGTGATATTCGGCATATAAACTAATCATTAAAAATAAGCAGACATATGTCTAAGGGTTTATCGATGTGGTGTATATTATGAGGTGAAAGGGGTGAAAATTGGGGGTTGAAGGATTCTTAACGGAGCATGTATCTCTTAATCGACATAGGCGAGGAGTTTGAAACTCAGCGGAAAGAAATCAGCTTAAAATATAAGTAAATAGGTGTTCGACCGTTTTTTCATAAATCCAATTTAAGGGGCCCTGGGAGAGGGGCAAAATTCTGGGGGGGGGGGGGGGGGAACAGGAAAGAAAGCGTTCTAAATGATTAACTCACTTACTCATCAAACTCAGGTCGGAAGAACAGCTTAAAATAAGTAAATAGGTGTTCGACCGGGTTTCTTAAAATCCAATTTAAGGGGTTCATTAGAGGGGTGAAATTCTTAAAAATAAATGAAGGAAAATGTCCTGACTTACTAACTCACTCATCATCGCCCAGCCAAAATTATTGAAGTTAGAAACATACAATTTTGGGGTTATGTTCGTTGTATGTCGAAAACGTCCACTAAGGAAGGATTTTTGGATATTCCGGTTCTAAAGGGGTGTTAAGGGGGTAGATCTGCATTTAATTGAATATTAATATCCCCCGATTGGTTTCCTTGGGGGATGCGATAATCGTCATATACTCTCATCATTAAGAATAAGATGACACCATGTCTGAGGATTTTTTGATGTAATGTATATTATGAGGTGTAATGTGTGAAAAATGGGGGGTTGAAGGATTCCTAACGGATCAAGTATCCCTTAAAAGACAGAGGCATAAAGTATAAAACTTAGGGGGAAAATAAACTTGATAAATAAGCAAATACAGCAAGTGGTCGACCATAATTCATAAATCCCATTTTAGGGGCCCATGGGGAGGGGTGAAATTCTGGGGAAAGAAGTCCACTAAGGAAGGATTTTTGGATATACACTCATCATCCTCCAGCCAAACCTATTGCAGTTAGAAACATGAAATTTTGGGGATATGTTAGTTGTTTGTCGAAAACATCCACTAGGGATGGATTTTTGGATAATCATGTTCATTGATTAACAATATCTTACGAGTTGTTTCATTTGGGGATGTGATATTCGGCATGTAAATTAATCAATAAAAATAAGCAGACATATGTCTAAGGGTATATCTATACGGTGTATATTATGAGGTGAAAGGGGTGAAAATTGGGGGTTGAAGAATTCTTATCGGAGCGTGTATCTCTTAAACGACATTAGCGAGATGTTTGAAATTCAGCGGGAAAAAAATCAGTTTAAAAAATAAGTAAATAGGTGTTCGACCGTTTATTTCATAAATCCCATTTAAGGGGTTCATGGGGAGGGGTGAAATTCTCAAAAATAAATGAAAGAAAATGTCCTGACTCACTCATATTCGCCCAGCCAAAATTATTGAAGATAGAAACATGAAATTTTGGGAATATGTTCGTTGTATGTCGAAAACGTCCACTAAGAAAAGATCGTTGGATATTCAAGTTTTAAAGGGGTGTTAAGGGGGGTAAACTTGCATTTCATTGAATAACAATATCTCACGAGTGGTTTCATTTGGGGATGTGATACTTGGCATATAAACTAATCACTAAAAATAAGCTGAAACATGTCTAATGGCTTTTCGATGTGGTGTATATTATGAGTGAAAGGGGTGAATAATGGGGATTGAAGGATTCCTAACGGAGCGTGTATCTCTTAAACGACATAGGCCAGAAGTTTGAAACTCAGCGGGAAAGAAATCAGCTTAAAGAATACGGTAAGTAAATAGGTGTTCGACTGTTTTATCATAAATCCAATTTAAGGGGCCCATGGGGAGGGGTGAAAATCTGGAAGAAAAACGTCCAATAAGGAAGGATTTTTGGATATTCACTCTCATCGACCAACCAAAACTATTGAACTTAGAAGAATGATGTTTTGGGGATATGTTTGTTGTGTGTCGAAAACGTCTACTAAGGAGGGATTTTTGGATATTCAGGTTCTAAAGGTGTGTTAACGGGGTTAAATCTACAATTCAATGAATAACAATATGACACGACTATGACGCGAGCGAAGCCGCGGGTACCTGCTAGTTGGTTATAAATTTAACATTAGAAATAAAAATTGTTAATGTATTGCTACCTACATTGGTTTTCTAGTCACGTATTTCATGCCCACTACCCCGCACCGCTTCAGTCTAATTTTCTTGACCACAGTAGTTATTTTGTCCAGGCTTTCGCCTGATGCGTTTCGTTCTCCCGTATGGGGAAGTTTTAGGGCAGAACTTTTTCCCAAAAGGTCTATTTAAAAGTCTGAAATTCGCTTGGCCGCCTCGTATGTTAAACATGTGGAACGTTTGTAGGTATACAACAATTGGCAAATTTAGTGAATTTGAAATAATGATTTTCTTTGCCCGGTGAAATCTACCTCCGCCTTACAGCGTATCGAGAGTTTTTTTTTTATGTGTAACATCTTTCCACTCGGTTGCTTGATATTTTTGTGGGAGTGATTTTGAAAAATGGGACGGAAGTGGATCGGAACGATCGAGGTGGCACCAGCTGGCAGTGGTGGATCGAACGGAAGTGTAAGACGCACTGCCAACTCGATCGATCGATCCAGCTGGCAGTGGTAAAGGAAACAATGAGCGCGCTGTGTCGTAAATTGATACCATGACGAACTCTCGGCCATGTGGAATGTATATGACATACTGAGCGGTAAACGCTCATGCGAACTCTGGTGTCAAGTGACTGAAACAAAGCACATGGTACATGTTCAAAGTCTTCGTATCAGTATTTAAATGGTAAAATGCCTTAATATCAAACATTGTAAGTAGTCGGCATTGCCGGTATTATGTTTCTGCACAATGGCTATTCAAATATTAATCCACATAACGGTAATGCAGTCATCAATATAATATAATCGTTGTGGTTATACGAGAATTTAGCAAGCCTTCATGAACTATTGCTGAATACATTCTCTTTACTCACACGAGGGCCTATTCATAAGGAATTTTAAACTCAATTTCACGCAGAAACATTATCGAAACACGCAAAATATAAATGAAACTTAAATGGAACGTGGAAATAAGTACCATCTTGTGCACAATATTTTCGTAATCGAAATAGCCGTGGGGTTAGCGCCTATGACTGTGAATCTAGAGATCTCGGGCTCGAATCCCGGACGGGGTAGCTATTTTTGCTACCAGATTATCATTTTAAACGATATTTATCATATCAATATGACTTATTTTAACAGAATCCATATGAAATTACGTGTTGGTCTGTGAATGAAGAGGACCTGTTTATAAGGAATTTAAGGTTATGAGCGGTGTCGAGTCTATTAATCTAGTTGATCCATATCGTATTCTTTATTTAGGCTAGTGCTGTTGGAAGCTTCAAATCATCTAATAAAATGAGCTCCGTATTATAAACTACAATATCTGTAAAACACTCCCTTTTACCATAGATTAATATTTGTGCCAATAATAGTATAAAATACCGGTGTACCAACAATTTCACGTGAGGTTTCTTCTATGTCAGATGTTACACATCATATGCGACTACTGTAAGGCTCGTACTTCTTTTTGTAGATGATTGACATAAGATTATGCCATCTATAATTATTCACTTACAGTTATGCAATTTTTTGATGGTTACGAAAGTGTGGGCAGCATCGTGTCAGATGAGAAATTGTCTTCAAAGAATAAATACGACTACCCTTTTAGGTAGATTTCATGAGAAAGTTATGTATTGCAACGGGTACAACGTTGGGACTTCTGGAACATTTTGACATATGTTCGCGTTTCACATCCCCCAGACCCCCAAACCACCGTCAGTTCAAAAGTCTCTCTCTATATATACGAGTATTATATATCACTTTCTTTTGGTCATATCATTTTGCACTAACCACGTTAGAATTTATACATTAAATATAACCATTAAAAATCTTGGTCGAGTTCGTTAGAGAGTACAATCGTACCCATGGGGTGAAAATAGAGGGGCCTTTTTCGAACATTAGAAATATTGCTACTGCCTACCTTTATTTTTGTTATGTGGAAACTAGAAACCATTCAATTTATTTTTAATTGGTTAATGTAAGAATCATGGGATAAGGGCCAAAAACCTATTCCAGTGGAGGTTTTTGATACTATCAGCCATTCACCAAAGAGGTTGGAAAAATACAAATAACACAGGCCTGCGAAATTTAAGTTTTTGAAAAATACAACCGAAGTCTTCGCTAATATTTATGTTATTTGGTGTGCTTATTTCGAAAATGACCTCCATTTTATCCATCACGTCAGAGATTTTGGAAAATCGATATCGATATTTTTGCTCAAATCTAGAGCAAAAAGAAACTTTTCCCTTGATTTTTTTTACATCAAATTATGGTGCAGGTTCTAGATGAAACTAACATAACATACACGATTGACCAAGAGGAACAAATGAACGTTCGAAACAAATTTTAAACTGAGCAAAATCAAAAACAAAACTAACAAATTATGTATTTAAGTACGTATTTTTTTTCCTTTGAAATTTCTTCTTGACGTTCTTCTATTATGTACAATCTCAGGTAATTTTTCATAAAACAACCAAGTATAATTAAATTTTTCAAGAAAACGTGACGTGATAGAACTATTTAATTGTTCTTTTCGAAATCAGCTCCGAAAAATACATAAATTTCAGATATCACTTCCCTTGTATTTCTTTCATCGCACCCGTGTGTAATCATACCTCCCAATATGAACAATAAGAAAACCGTTTAAAATGGTCAAAAGTCCTCTAAAAATTACCTGAAACTTTTGTGTGAAAGCATTTTTGATATGTCCCATCTCTACGCTAAGAGCAAAGGATAATGTAAGATGATTCGTACTATTAGTGTAAAATGAGAGAGTTGAGCGCCATCTCTGAGGGAGTGATGGAGTCATGTCGTCTTGGGAGTGACCTTCGTAGACGTGACCGCGCAGAATTACAGTACACTAGGCTTATATTTGCAGGCATCTGTTACACAACCGTTTACCGTTTTAACCCTTGTTGTTGTTGTTGTTAATTATTTTAGGGACTTTGTAACATCACATGGTTAAAGCCCTGCGTGGATGCGGGTATTCCCGGATTCCGCGAATGTTTTCGCTTTTTTTACTAGGCTGTGTGGATAGTGGATAAAATGGGGATAATGTTAGGAGTAAATTTGCGGATGGTTTTGGATTACAATCCGAACTTGTTGAATGGCATAATTTGAATGATATAAGCTTAAATCATCACCTTACATTTGTAACGAAAAAAAAAACATAACGGAAAAATATGTGGCTTAACATGCAGGTCCTAGTAATGTTATTCAACAAGTTCGGATTGTAATCCAAAAACCATCCGCAAATTTACTCCTAACATTATCCCCATTTTATCCACTATCCACACAGCCTAGTAAAAAATGCGAAAACATTCGGAAAGGGTTGCAACATAGCACTTGTCATACAAAGCCTAAGGGAACGACTTTCTCCTCAAATGTCTAAATGTGTTGCTTTATGCCTTATCTAAATAAACATATTATTGTAAGGTCAGTAGATTCGGATAACAATCGTGTGGATGCAGATAAAAGTTGTTCGGATGCGGGGCGGATGCGAATAACAGCAGTGCGGATACGGAGAACGTTTTGTTTTTCCGCGCAGGGCTCTAATCATAGTCATGTAGCCTCGTGTACTTGTATGTGTGTATAATTTGTTCGATAAAATAATCTGTGTCATTGTGATGCTTGTACTAGTGAGTATATTTGTCATTGACGTAGGTAAATGTTTTCGGAATTATAAGAAGATGCGCATCTCGTATGCTAACATGTGAAACTTTTTTAGGTATAAAACAATTAGCAAATTATGTGAATTAGAAATAATTTTCTTTACCCGGTGAAATATACCTCCACCTTCGAGCGTACCGAGAGGGATTTATTTTACTACTTGTTTGCATACCAGTACATAAATAATATCGTATGGCCTCGGGTTCCAGGTGCAAGCTTTGTTATTTTACACCCAGAGGGTAGCTTGGATGTCGAATTTCGTTGTTCCTTGAAGCACTATGAAAGTCAAGGAGGTTAGATATCTAAGCTCCTTTAACACTATAGCGCTTTCTAGTAGAGAAATGAGAAACTTTGTGTTGGCGGAAACTCCCGAGATTAATTTTGCCATTATGAATACGGCCTACTGAATTCAAATGGGTTCTTGGACATGCCAACATCGTATGACATGCGTGTCGAATTTTTGCCGCCTTTCAAAAATCACTTACCACGGCCTGGAGCGAACCTACAAGTTTGGGTTTAGTAGACCGACACGTTAACCACTCACCCACCATAGCAAGCTACCGGTAATAATAATAATAATAATAATAATAATAATAATAATATAATAACCCCAGGCACTACAGCCCATGAAGGGCCTAGGCCTACCATGCGATCGCTGCCCAGCTATTTGGCCTGAAGATACTGTATTGGGGTGACGCAGGTTCCATCGGCCATTAATCTTGGTTTTTGTGATCGGGGCGCTACCTCACAGTCAGACAGCTACTCAATTGCCCTCACGAGGCTGAGTGCACCCCGTTCCAGCCCTCACGTAGTTTCTAAAAACCCTGATGGAGCTGGGAATCGAACCCGGGGTCTCCTGGCGAGTGGCAGGTGAGCTACCCCAACACCACGGGGCCGCCTTTACTACTTGTTTAACCCTTAGAAATAACATTTTGTAAAATCCCCTTCTAATCCCTTGCCTATGAACTGAAGGGAACCGCCATGCAAGATAATTTAATTGTATACAGTGGTCATAGAGCTTTAGAAAATTGAATCTCAAGTACATCTTGTTGGCTTTATTTCGTGCAAGGACTAACCATTTACCAATTAATTTCAATTTTAGTGGATAAGGCATGAGCAAGTTCAGAGTGATTTTTAGTGGTTATGGCCTTCAGTTAGGTACCATCCCGGCATTTTCCTGAAATACAAGTGGGGAAACCACGCAAAAAAGGGTAGCTTGCATGTCGAATTTCGTTATTCCTTGAAGCACTATGAAAGTCAAGGAGGTTTGATATCTAAGCTTCTTGAACACTATAGCGCTTTCTAGAAGAGAAATGAGAAACTTTGTGTTGGCGGAAACTCCGATGGCTGAGGTAGAAATCGAACACGCACCTTCTCAGTTTTGCCTCACAAGGCTCAGTGTACCCCGTTTTAGATCTAAGACCAGAATTAAATTACTTGATAGAGTCGGGAATCGAACCCGACCCTCCGTGTTGCCTAAGGCAACGAGCGGACAACATCAGTTACACGACCATTTACCGTTGTGAGTTTTGTGGAAGTCAGGATTCCTTCTCACACCCAGTCGTTGAGTTTCTTGGCTACGCCACTTGAGTCTTACCGTTTCTTGATTATGCTCATGTTTATGACTAAAATTTATCAGTGCTGCTGATAAAAGCAAAGGGTTCGAACCCCACCGCTAGCCGTCTTTGAAATGTCATGGGCAAGCAATAAGTCTCAATATGTACTCGTATAATTTGACCAGCTCATGGTGTACCGGCTAGAATTCTTAGTTATCACACCGAAGGTCCGGGTTTGATTCCCGACCCTGCCAAAAAAAATCATTTTTGCTTGCGGGATGGAACAAGTACATTGAGCCTCTTGAGACAAAACTCAGAAGAGACGGGTTCGATTCCCACCTCAACGATCATAGAAGCGGTTTTCTATGGTTTTCTATTTCTACTCGTGGCAATTGTCGGGGTGGTTCCTATTTTCACGCCACGGCCACCTCGATTACAATCATCGTCTCAATTATAAATACACAGTAATACAACTACCACAATAACATAGGTTATCTTAAACATTCATCACACACACACTCAAGTTCCCGGGGCTGAAATGACTACGATGTCAAAGCCCTTAAATGAAACAACTACAACAAGATTATGATCAAGCTACCAAGAGTACTTATTATGTAAAAATACTTCGCCTTACTATCATTGTGCTCCTGAGGTCGTTTTCGAAAATCTTACTCACAAGTTGTTGGGCCTATGGGACAAATCAGTTACAGTATTACTGATAAAATCATTCCAGCGAACCGGCCAGATATCGTCCTTGAGGACAAAGTGCGGAAGAGAACCTTTCTCATTGGTATCGCAGTGCCCAATTCCCATAATTTGCAAGAAATCTTCTGTGAGAAAATCACCAAATATCTGCCTTTAGCGGAGGCAATACGGCAAATGTAGAGATAGAAGAGTGCAGTGGTGCTACCCATAGTCATCCGTAAGTCATTGGCTCGCAACCTAGAAAAATGGGAATACATCCTACATATCGGCATGCAGAAGACCGTCATATTGGAGACCTGATCCATAGTTCGCTCGTTTCTCGATGTGCCACCTTAAGAGAAGCTACCTTGCAAATAAGCCGACAATAATGTTGATTTGTACCCACTGGTGTGATGAAATGAATGTGTCATAATAATAATAATGCTCTTAATGGACGGGACGGGCAAGAGATAGATATATAACGGGACAGCTTGCATGTAATGTTCAATTCACCAAGTAACGGTAACAAAATTGTGATTCCGTCAGTGGGTTGGCGACCACGGGTCTCCAGATGAGTCCGGCATTGCTTCTACGTACTTGTGCTCGGCTCCTCTCCTTCATCTCTCCTATTGACGTGCCTTGGTCAACCTCTGCTCTCTTCCGACCTCGACGGAATTAGAGTAACCGAGGCCTAGGGTGTCATTCAATAACTCACCTTGTGTTATCTTTCCTGATACCCTCATTATTTGAAGAGTCACACCTATTATTCTATTTTCCTGGTATCTCCTGCCTTCTATCCAAGGACCTAAAGGGTGTGTGTAACCCTACTTTGCATGGTGCACCCTAGATAATGCTACACGCTCCAAGGGTCACAGTTATTGAACTATGGAATGTTTTTTTCTATTAACTCTGGTCTGATCCTCTCCTCTTTCCCTTTTCGGTCTTCCATGGCTCTACATCCTTTCGACTCCCGCAGTCTTCCTCCTTCGAATGTTGAGGACACTTCTCTGCCGATCTTTTATATCCTGTATTCCTTCTTTGTCCCTTTCTTCTTCTAATATATAACATAAAAGTAAGCATTAGCACGAAGAGTGGCATAAATGTTAAAATATATCCTTAGATATAATCATCTGCATTAGAGAGGTTGTCATGTTGTCACATCACTGGTGACAGGCAAGCACGTGCTGGTAGCTCTCCAGATTGTTACAAGGAGCCGGTTTTACTGAAGGTCATTCTAGACGAGGTTGTAATGTGATTATACCAGCTAGACAACAAAAAGAAGTCACACACTACAGTATGTGTGCATTTGTATTCCTCTGTCAGATGATAGACGAGAATAGTCACAACCAAAGCGGGGAGAATCAGTATTACTTTTTATCCAAGTATTTGGGCGTTCACGTAAAGAATTATATGAAAAGGAGTAGTCATGTAGGATTTGTAGTTCCTAAGCTTACAAATCTCTGCACTAGGTTGGTTGGTTCCTCAGTTTAAGGGCTGCAACACCGCGGTCATGTAGCCCTGTGTACTTTGGGTGTGTGTAGAATCTGTCTGATAATCAGTGTTAATTGTGATGGCTAAAAGGGGCTTCAATATATTCATAGGCTTGTAAAATGGAAAAATAAATTCCTAAAATAGTAGTGAAGAATAATAATCCTTGTGTTGTTTGACTGACTGTATTAGTGTGTGTTATCTGTAATTTACGTAAGGACTGCAGACCATCAATTTCAAGCAGTTCCTACTTTCGCTACCAAATGCTACAATCTACGACACTTAGTTGTGAACGTGGCTACTAGATGCCACCACAACCCGCATCTGGCGACGAACGTTGGAACTAATAGAGCGTTAATCAAATCTAACCTCATAAATCAATGATACGGCCCACCGGCTTTACTGAGGGCATACTGAGGGATTTTAACGCTCTAAAAATCCGACGACTTCGGCCGGGTATGAACCCGCGATCTTGGGCATAGAAGCTCAGCATGCTATCAACTACGCCACCTAAGCCGCTCCTCTGCACTTTGTAATGAGGGTATTAAAAAGAAGTAGGCCTAGTACCTCTGCTAAAAAATTGGGATATTTGTCACTTGTAAGACCCATTCTTGAATATGCCTCGGCGGTTTGGGATCCATATTAAGTAGGACTCATCAATGAGTATGAAATGGTACAAAGAATGGTCGATAGATATGAGCGGAGTGACTTTAATCCCAGGAGCAGTGTGACCCGTATATTATGGAAACTTGGGTGGGAATCACTTGAGGCTAGGAGAATAAAATCTAGACTCTGCCCTATGTACAACACGTATACAAATCAACCAGCGTGGAGTGACCTTAGAAAACTTATGGGAAAGGCCACTTACAGTACATGAGTAGGAGTGATCATTCTTTCGAAGTTGAGGGCTGAACACAGCGTACAAATTATGGTAAATAATATTTCGTAAACCATGCCATTGATAACTGGAATTCTCTACCTGCCGCAGTCTTAGAGCCTTTCCTCAAACATAGAGTAGTGTTTAAGACAATACCAAGCGGCTGGTAGCGTTGTGGTAGCATGCTGAGCTTCTATGCCCAAGATCGTGGGTTCAAACTCGGCCCTCCTTCGGAGGGGAAGTAAAACCGGCGGTCCCATGTCATAGATTTTTGTCATGAAAGAGAACCTTCCACTAACTACATTTGTGGAACCTAAAATTTGTAGGTTAGTTTGATAACGCTATATTAGTTCCAACGTTTGCCGCCAGGTGCTGAATGCGATGACTACATGAAAAAAATAATCGTCTGCAGTACTTCTACCTGAATCACAGATTACACACATTAATACAGCCATCACAATTACCACCGGTTATCAGACAAATTCTACACACACCCAAAGTACACGGGGCGCCATGACCACGTTGTCGCAGCTCCTAAACTAAGGTACCAACCATCCAACCTAAGAAAAGACTGACGATTTATGTAAATACTCCAGTTTAATTCTTATTGAATTCTTATGTATTTGTATATTTTTTAAGTAGACCCAATTTGCCAGCGGGAGACATACCCTCAATTGCAAATAAATAAATGAATGTATGAATGAATGAGTTAATGAAATGAATGAAAATGCTGGTGTGCACCATTGACATTCTTAATGTTTCCACTAAGGGGCGATATACAGCTTGTAGTGCCAAAACAGAAAAAATACTAATTTTATGAATGTGCCCGTCATAATATCATGAATTGTTGCACAACAATTATACCCGTTTCGAAGGAAACACCGACATATTTCGGTAACACTATAGGAGATTAAAACACACTGTGAAATTTTCTACACTACTGAACATAGCCGAAATACCTTTTGTAATGATGAATAATAATTGTGGGAATGATGTGGTAGGGCCTAATAGATGTTTACCCCTCCACTGTCTGTAACCCGCCCACCATATCCTGTTTGGATCACAACTTATGTAGGAAAATTCCAGTAGGGTCCGCCATTAACCGCGTGAATTTTGGGACAAATAGAACATTGCCAACCCTACGCATACGGTACTGTAATCTGCATCTTGCAACAAGAAAACTCAGGGTTAGCCTAAACGAATAATTACTAGGTTAGGCAAAGGCTATACTGTATACACCTCTGGGTTTTGTCACACACACAGTGTGAGTACTCGCACATCAATCATCTTTATCCAAACCAATCGTTTTGCCAATGGTTGCTTCTTCACGCAATGTGTATTTTGTATCCCACATGTTGGTAACAGTAATGTGACGTAAATGTGTGAGCCTCGGTAACAGTTGAGGAGATCTCGTGCGCCCGACAAACAAGGCTGCCATCGTTCGATGAGCAAGAAATATAAACATATTTACATAATTTAGCACATTATTTCCAGTGCAGTAGAGATAATGGACAGTTTCAATTGGTAATTATTCTCAGAATATAATTTAAGTATGAAAATCATATAATTAAATCCAACTGCAAGTGTGCAATCCACGTTTTCATCTTCTGTAGTTTTAATCATATTTGCTACCTGGGGGGGATTTTGTTATTTGGGAAGCAAAATAGCCAGTGATGGACGAAGCAATGGGATATAAAAAGTAGGTTACCACAGGCAAGGAAAGCATTTCTACAGGAAAGATTCTGTGGACATCAAATATAGATTTAGGTATTAAGAAGTCATTTTTGAAAGCCTTTGTCTGGAGCGTGGCGCTCTATGGAAGTGAAACTTGGACTGTTGGAGCAGCAGCAAAGAGGAGAATTGAAGCGCTTGAAATGTGGTGTTACAGGAGAATGAAGAAGATCAGATGGGTAGGTAGGGTTACAAATGAAGATGTATTAAGACGAGTGGGAGAAGAGAGATGTTTCTGGCGATTGCTAATGAAGAGAAGAGATAGGACACATACAAATACACCCAGGAATAGCAATCTTAGTTATGGAAGGAAAGGTTGAGGATAAGAACTATAGGGGTAGACCAAGGTTAGAATATAATAAACAGATTGCGTCGGGTTTAGAGTGTGGTAGCTATGTAGATATGAAACGAATAGCTCAGGACAGGGAAGCATGGAGGGCTGCATCAAACCAGTCAAACGACTGAAGACTCAACAACAACCTGAAACAAGCTTCTATCTTCTGGAAATTGTCGTTAGAACTAGCCTATATTTATCGAATTCCAAATATTTTCATTTGGCCATATAACAGAAAATCTATAATGTAATAATGAAATTAGATCCCGGATAAATATGGCTAAGAGCCTCCGTGGCTTAGGCGGCAGCACACCGGCCTCTCACCGCTGGGTCCGTGGTTCAAATCCCGGTCACTCCATGTGAGATCTGTGCTGGACAAAACGGAGGCAGACAGGTTTTTCTCCGGGTACTTCGGTTTTCCCTGTCAAAATTTCATTCCAGCAACACTCTCCATTATCATTTCATTTCATCTGTCATTCATTTAATCATTGCCTCGGAGGAGTGCGTCAGGCTTCGGCAGCCGGCACAGTTCATATCCTCGCCGCTAGATGGGGGCTTCATTCATTCCATTCCTGACCCGGTCGGAGACTGGAAACAGGCTGTGGATTTTCATTTCATAAAAATGGCTAAGAACGCTTTTCGTGACAAGCAGTCTCTTATATGTCAGCATTCAATGTCCGTCAGATTACGAAAACGGATCATGAGGTTAACCTGTAAAAGGTTGATTTAGGAATCGTCTCGTCATTTTCTTGGAGAGTTTGTGGTAAAACCATGGAAGGAACCTGACTCAGGATGGCCTCTGACAGCGCAGAGATTCAAACCTCTGAATTTGGTGGAGCTCCCCATGGCGGTGGTGGTGCTCGATTTAAAGTACACGGCTACGCTGAGCTGCGGTGTGTTACTGAAACAAAACTCTCCCTGCTTCTATGAACATCCAGGCCAACTCTTTGTATGGGAGTGAAAACTCAGTGTATTCAGATCTCATACATAATCCGGATATGTCCTCAAGAGCCGACAAGGATGGTGGTGCCAATACCAAGTACTACAAGTGGAGCAGGAGAGACTGTCTAGTCAAACCCGGCCGAAGCCGTCGGCTTTTTAAGAGCGTTAAAAATCCGTCAGTATGCCTCCCTTCGGAAGGGAAGTAAAGCCGGCGGTTCCATGTCATATATTTATGGCATGTTAAAGAACTTTCCACTAATTACACCTGTGTGAAACTAAATTGTATAGGTTAAGAATATAAACAACGCTCTTAGGTTGCTACGTTCGTTGCCAAGAGCCGACTGCGGTGGCGTCTAGTAGCTAAAGTTCTGAACTAGGCCTAGTAGTCGTTGACGGTGGCGTTTGGCGGCAGAAGAAGGAACTATTTGAAAAATTCTAAGTTGCAGTCGTTACTTGAATTAAAAAAACAGGTACACACACTAATACAGCCATCGCAATTACCACCGGTTATCAGACAAATTCTACACACACCCAAAGTACACGGGGCTACATGACCGCGTTGTCGCAGCCCCTAAACTAAGGAACCAACCAACCAACCAGAGACTGTCTAGGAGGCTAAATAACTCAGGGTCAAGAGAGGGTTGTACTAGAGATAAACCTAGGAGACGATAATTATACTCGGAGTTGGACGACTTCACGGTGCACAATATACAGTAGAAGAGACGAGGAGAAAGTGCTAACTGTTCATAGGGGGATATATTGAAGACTCCCTGAGGCTTACAGAGGGAGCAACCACCGTGGGAGATAACAGTCGATAGTGAAAGAGAATGCATCCGGTTGCAGTGAGGATATTATGTTCATGGCTTCAAATAACAACAGATGATGAATATGCAGGATTATCGTTTGGGCTGGAATAGTTAAAATGTGTAATTCAGCTATTTCAAACAAGTATAAATGCATTAACAACCCTAAAACCTGATACTAATTATTAACAAAGGAATGAACAGACTTATGTTCTCTTTCATCCATTATTTTAGCAACTGACAATTTCGACCAGAAATCCAAGCACTGAATATTCGCAGCCAAGGTTAAGCTACACTGCAAAGGCTCAACCGAGGCTCTAACGGATTCTTAACATAATTTTTGCAATTTATCATAACCAAATTTTACACTGTTGCTTCAAACCAGACAGGCTGCGGTAGGTCAGCGGTAACGTTCTCGCTTGCTGGGCCCAAGATTGCAGGTTTTTATCCTGGCTCAGTCACCTGGCATTTGAGGGCGCGCAAATGCGAGGGACCCATGTCAGTTGATTTACTGGCACGTTAATGATCCCCTACGGGGCAAAATTCCGGAACCCCGGGTCTCTAAAAGCCACAGTAGTTAAAACCAATAACATTATTATTATTGCTTCAAACCGAATAATACATTATAACTACTACATCGTACTAATAATTACTATTTCATTGCTATGTATTATTCTGAAATAGAATAATTATGTATTTTTAGCACAAATTAAGTATTTCTTGAAAATCAAAACTAGGGGACCCGGGCCAGAAATCTCCCATTTCAACATCACTGCCGTTGTGCATTAGTCCTAGTACAACACGATACAGTTCTGGCAGGGTCTATGGTCTTGTTAATTTGTTTATAAACAAATTGTAGATATTTATGAAATACGTGTGCAATTCGTCACTGCTCTGGGTAATTCTCTTTCTTTTGAATGCTCATTTGTAGCGATCGGTTACTTGTTACCACCCCAAAAGGGATCTAGGCTACATGATGTTGAAAAATATGAGAACATCGCAAAATAAGAATAAACTAGCGGACCCGTGCGAGAAATCTCGTATGTTCATAAACCACACTTTTCCCAATAGGTTTATAATGAGACACTTAAGGAGAAAGGTTATGTTTTTATTTCAACCAAATGATTATAGAACACTATTTACATTTCAGTTAGAATTCCAAGTTCTGCGTTCCCTAACTTAAGAAGGCAATCACTGAAAATTGCATCATCACAACACTCATCGGTTATTCGATATTTTATGAAAGTAAACGATTTGAGTAGTCTATTCATTCCTTTGATTTACTGTTTCTGAAGTCCATGCAAAATGATAAAAGAAAGACCTCAGAATGTTAAAATGACATGAAACAGGCGTCACAGCGGTCAAAATGTGAAGTGGACAGCAATTATAGAACGTTTTTTCCTACAGCAACAGTATCTGAAAATCGCACATTTCGTACAATTTTTAAAAGTCATTTTTTAAAGAAATTATAGATATTTATGAAAGAGTACAATTCGTCACTGCTAATGTACGTTCTCTTTCATTTGAATGCTCATTTGTCACGATTAGTCGCTTGTGAGCACCGAAGGAGGGATCTATACTACTAAAATAATATGTACTAGCCGACCCCTTGCGAGAAATCTCGCATGTTCATAAACCACACTTTCCCCAATAGGTTTTGCAAATCGAACATTTCTTACAAAAATTGATATTTAAGAAATTAGAATGCAATTTGTCACTGATAAAGTCATTTGTGTGCTGAGTGTGCTGTAACACTCATCAGTTATTCGATATTTATGAAATTATGTGATTTGAGTACTCATTCCTTTTACTTACTGTTTTTGAAATCCATGCTAAACGATAAAGGAAATACCTCATAGTGTTAAAATGATATGAGACGGGCGTCACAGCGACCAAAATGTGAAGTGGACAGAAATTATGGAGCGTATTTTCATACATCAAAAGTATCTGCAAATCGCACACTTCGTACATTTTTAATGTCATTTTTTAAAGAACTTATTGATATTTATGGAATTAGAGTGCAATTCGTCACTGCTAAAGTCTATTCTCTTTCATTTGAATGCTCATTTGTCACGATCGGTTGCTTGTGAGTGCCGCAGGAGGGATCTATACCACTGAAATAATATATATGATAATATTGTGCATTTATGAAAAAATCCTAATTATACAAAACATCCAGTGTATAATTGTATTTTTTTTACTGGGGGAACATTATTTAATGTACTGTACGTATTGCAATATGCATATCACGGAAGGGATTTTGGAAGGAAGTTGGCCGTGGATCTGAGGAAAGGAACGTCCCGGCATTTGCCTGGTGGTGAAAATGGGGAACCATGAATGCCATTTACAGGACGGCCGAGGTGGGATGCAAACTCACGTTCTCCCGAAGCTGGCGAGGCCCCGTGGCCGGTTTTAAAATTAGAATTAGAATCTTGGATTGCCAGAGACTGGGGAGAGAGTATTGTTTATAGCAACTATCACTTGGTGCATGTGATTGTTTGATGTGATTTTAAGGGGCAGAACAACGAGGTTATCCACCCCTAATCGTACATGTGATTAATTATTACAGAGAATTCCTAATAGTAATTCCTAACTCAATTTAACAGAAAAATTGCCAGTGTTGCTCAAACCGAATAGTACATCTCAAACTATAAACAATTATATTAGTTAACTGCAATGAAGAAAACAAGGAGGTAGAAGAATGGGCCGTAGACCATTTTCTACGAATATAATTTTATTATGCCCTCAACGGCGGGCGGTATGACCTAGGATTAGAACAATTGAGTTGTACGTGTTATTATGCTTAAACATTGCAAATTTACTCGGAAGATGGCAGCACCCGGCAGAGACTTGCCAAAGTAGTCAGACAACTAGCGTCCTCTTTGCGAAGCTTCAGTACAAGAACCTAAGAATATTCTTTCTTGTCGTGATCGAATGAAAAAATTGTTGATGTTGTTTCATTTGGGGGGCTTGGTCATCGTGGTCATTTAGCTCGGTCCCTTGAATGTAAATAAATAAATAAATAAATAAATAAATAAATAAATAAGTAAATAAATAATTTGTCTGATAATCTATATTATTGCGGTGTCTGCAGGAGTGTGTAGGGCTTGTAATTCAAGTGAGAATTGAGAAGGAGGTGGCCGTGGCCTTAAGTTAGGAACCTCCCAGTCATTTGCTGGAGTAGAAGTGGGGAAACCAGGGAAAACCACTTCCAGGATGACTGAGGTAAGAATCGAACCCACTTTTTCCCAGGTTTGCTAAGGTACTCATCGAAACTGTTCATGACATTTCATTATAAGTTATCATTAAAAAAAATTGATATCACTGATTCCATGGATAAACACTAGTGGATTTTTTCCAAAAATGAAATAAAAAATAATATTGGATGGGGGGTCGTTTTTCAAAGATCAATCACAAAAATAACATGCATTTTTAAGACTCGATATCTTCACTCTCTTTCAAACGAGCCTAATCGAGTCATTGTTGTTGCAAATTTCTCTGCTGTATGTTCAGAATGTTGTATAGCAGAATCGTTTTTGTATCTTTGACTGAGACAAATATATTAGCTTTGTTTTACAATTTACATTATACTGATTAAAAACAAAATTAATTTTTGGAGGCCGGGACCCCTAATTTCAATTTAAGAGCATCATTCTGCTATGCAACGTAGCTGCATTATTCGTCTATATTTTAGTTTTTAAATGTAATTAATATCTGCATTCTAATGATAATGATGATAATTGTTGTTTTAAGGGGCCTAACAAAAAAAAGGGAAAAAGAATTAAAATACCTATAATGAAAGACACGCTCTTTGGTTATCGGGCCCTGATCTGCGTTCTAAGTGGACAGTTTAACTGCCCAAATCAAGACAAATATTGTAAGAAATGAAGTGTGAGGAAACGTAACTTAAAGTTGAGGTACATATTTAGCCTAGAGTTAAGAGTCTTATTCTCCTACTCCTAAAAACTTCCTGCAGTATAGGTAGTGCCTTCATCATGGGATTTTAGATCAATCTTATGCATTCCCTAACCCGTGAGTATCACCTACATTGTTTTAGTTGTGGAGTAGACTGTTTCGAAGCGAGATTAATGTGTGCTTTATGTGCTGCACCTACGCCAGACACTGTCTTTTTGCCAGGATTGATGCCAGCCTTCTTTAGGATGTCCAGCTCTGACGTACGGTCAGCATTTAAGTGGCAATTACTGTATTTTACTACGAGCTGCAGGGTCTTGTGATCCACGTACATGCTAATAATATTGAAATGGCCCAGCTAAATAGTTTACTACATGTTAAACAATCAGGACACCCCAATCAGGGCATACGAGTACTACTGCTGAAATCATAATATGTATACAATCTAAATCCAAAAGGACATTCATAGAAGAAATATTGAAAGCACTGAGTTCGTCCAATATTTACATTGTCTGAACCTAACCTATACACATCACATCATTGTTTGCACACTTTGTTGACACGCATATCAATTGAAGTAGCATGATTATTTTCAGTTTGCTTGGGAGTATTAACATGTTGATTCTCTAGAATCACGTAATTTTCTTCTTTTCGCGTACTAGTCTTGGATCCAATCTTTCATATCACAACGTAGAAGATCGAGTACCACACAAAATAACGATCTACCTCTCGAATGGCCTCAGAAGAAACGAATAAAGAGTTCCTCTGTAGTCAAAGAGTACAAATAGTCTAGTGCTATCATCTGGTATCCAAAAAGAAAACTAACTTCCATAAACGAGAACTGTGATCTTCAAATAATGTTCACGCGATTTGGATGAACATGAAACAAGAAACGCCAAAGTGACTTCTGCTGAAAAGCGTGCACACCGATTATTAGTTAGTTAGTTAGTTATTGTTGTTTTAAGGGGAGGAACTATGAGGTCATCTGCCCCTACACCGATTATTATAATGGATATAAATGAGCTAAACAACAATAAAAGTTGTATAACTGTATATTTCTGGAAACTAGGGAAGACATACTTTCGAATGATACAATAATACAAATGAAGGGTCGATGAGTACCTTAGATGAAGTGTAGCTTGTTCCAGCTCTCACGCCAGGATTACAATTCATGGTAGACACGGGAATGTAACCCAGACCTCCGAGGTGAGAGCCAAGAGTGATAGCTACACCAGCTGGTGGAAGAATAAAACGTAAAACTAAACCCCGTGGCGCTACAGCTCACGAAGTGCCTAGGCCTACCAAGCAAGCGCTGTCCAGTCATTTGGCCTGTAGATGGGGTGACGTGTGGTCAGTGCGTTGGGTTCCCTCGGCTGTTAATCTTGGTATCCGTGACCGCGCTACCTCACTGTCAGACAGCTACTCAATTGTTCTCACGAGGCTGAGTGCACCCCATTCCAGCCGTCACGTCAGTTTCTAAAATCCCTGACGAAGCCGGAAATCGAACTCGGGGCCTCCTGGAGTGGCTGGGGAATAAAACGTAAGCTCATAGTTTTATGTGGTCGTTAATCTGGCAATCGTCACTCACGACACCTCATTTTAACGTGGAATATAACCTCGAAAATCCCTCTTACATAAGCCGGGATTCGAACCCTTGATGGTAGGCAAGCAGTTTTAGCATTGAGCAATCAAACCCCCATAGTTATTAGACATGTTTAAATTATTTACTTTTTATACATTTATTTAAAGAAATTTAAAGATATAAAGGTATAAATTCCAAGAACCGTCAGCTTAGCCGAGCGTAATGAGTAACTCTCTGAGTTTGCAACGGCTCCCTTTTGTCAACAATTTCCGAGATCGGAAGTTAGAATAATTGCGGTGCAGACAGCAGCCATTCTGTGCGCGGATTTGTCGACCTCCCTCGGCCAACGCTTGTTCGCTTCCGATACTCACGGCATTACGGTATTCTAGATCTAGGGAATCGCTTATTTTCCAGTCTCAATTGGCCGTTGTCGAGGGTTTTATGGAACCTTCAAGTCTCTATGGGTCAGGATGTGTGTGGACTCTCTACGCATGTTGCATCTTGGTTAGCACTAAGACCACTTCCTTGTGTAGCGACTAGCATTCTTGGTTGTCCTCCCAGAGGTTCGGATTTGATTTCCCGTTCTGTCAGGAAATTTAATTCTCGTCAGAGGAATGGAACGGAGTACACTCAGCCTCGTGAGGTAAAACTGAGCAGAGATTGGCACGATTCCCACCTCAGCCATCCTGGAAGTGGATTTCCGTTGTTCCCCACTTCTTCTCCAGGCAAATGGTGGTAAGATTCCTAACTGAAGGCCACAATCGCCTCCTTTCCAATCCACGCCTGCCTTAAAAATACACACTCTAAAGCAGGTTATTAGACAAAGTATACACGCACTCAAATACACGGGGCTAAATGACTACGATGTCCAAGCCCCTGAAATGAAACAGCAACAACAGGTTAGCACTAAATCTTCAGGAGCTCACGGCTGGTGAGTTCAAGAGGGTCTTTGTGTATTGACTTTGAGGCAGACTCTCTACTACTTCCTTTCTCTACCTGCTTTTCATGGATCTAGATTTTATAAAATTCCCTCAATCATTCTTTGAGGGTTGAAAGCATTTCTTTTCCCTGTATCTTATTTCCCACCCTTCATTCATTCACTCAATGAACCATTCATTCAAGCTTAATCTCATTCATTCACTTACTCAACCATTCAATCAAGATTTTACTCATTCATTAAATCAACCATTCATTCAAGCTTAAACTCATTCATTCACTTACTCAACCATTCATTCTAGATTTAATTCACTCAATGAACCATTCATTCAAGCTTAAACCCATTCATTCACTTACTCAACCATTCATTCAAGATTTAACTAATTCACTCAATCCACCGTTCATTTAAGCTTGAACTCATTCATTCATTTACTCAACCATTCATTCAAGATTTAACTCATTCAATAAATCAATCATTCATTCAAGCTTGAACTCATTCATTCATTTACTCAACCATTCATTCAAGATTTAACTCATTCACTCAATCAACCATTTATTCAAGCTTTAACTCATTCACTCAATCAACCATTCATTCAAGCTTTAACTCATTCATTCACTCAATCAACCATTCATTCAAGCTTTAACTCATTCATTCACTTACTCAACCATTCATTCAAGATTTAACTCATTCACTCAATCAACCATTCATTCAAGCTTTAACTCATTCACTCAGTCAACCATTCATTCAAGCTTTAACCTACTTAGTATAATATTAAGACTAAATGACCTTAATGTTCCATTCTTTAAATCAACAAGTAGTTCCGTGACAAACTAAACAGGCTACTTTTCTTAAAATGTAAGATTCTTGCCAATGATTTCGTCTAGATTAATGACGAAATTATGTAGGTAATACCAACATTTCTAATTAGATCGTAGTATACCTGAAATAGTGTAGCCTAATAGAACACTACAGTTGGCAGCCCTTGTGACTTAATATATTCTTAAATCCATCTCTTAAGGTACATTGGAAGTACAATGGATACTATGTAAAATCATGTTGGCAACAATGTCATGTATATTTGCTTAGAATAATTCTGAAATATTATGATCTATTATTGTGCCAATTTCGGATGAAATCCATTTGTTAGTATAGAAGTTTCATGCATAAAAAATTGGAACTATCAGCAGGTTTAGAATCATGTTGGCAACACTGACGTATATTAATTATTCTAAGTTATTGTAGAAGGTCTTGTACTACACGTGTGCAAAGTTTCGAGATGTTGGTATGCATACTTTCTGATATATTGATATTAGGATAAAATAATAAAGTGAACATTTATTAATAGTTGGCAGCCCCGGTTGCTCATACGAATACGCATAGTCATATCTGTTATGGTACACATGGTGCATACGCAATTTGGTAGAAATCGAATTGATAGTATGGAAGTTACATGCATATAACGATATGACCTATTAGCAGCCGTAGAATCATTTTGGGAACACTGTCATATATGGCCACCTGGAAATTAATCTGAAATATTATTATCTAGGCCTATAAGTGTGCCAATTTTGGAATAGATCTCGTGTAAACCTTACGAGAGATCAAACATAGAGCTCAAATTTCAATTGCGATTTTTCAGCAGTTGATAGCACTGACGTCATTATCAAATGTGTCCATGAGATATTCAGATATAGATCTTAACTCATACCAAATTTGGTTACTATAGCTGCAGCCGTTTAGGAGTTGATAGGGGTAGGGGACACACACACACAGACAGAGAGACAGACATACATACTTGCATATATACATACATACAGAAATACATACTGTACATACAGACAGACAGACACCCACATAGTTGCCCAGATCGATCTCATAAGTCTACTTTTCCCTCATTTTTACAAAATGTGAAAAGTAGGCTAGAAATCACCACTACCACCAGCATAGCTTAATTCTACGAATAGATGTTACATGTACCGTACTGTATTCACTATTCAGAACATCCTTCCGAGACCACTCCCTAAGCATTTCCAGCGATCATATGTAATAATATTTCCGGTGAAGGTGCAATACTTAATGTAAAATGGTTGTGGGAGATGCATATTTCTTATCTTCAGCTGTACTTCCCAGGGTCAAGTGTCAGAGAGTTACACCACACGCTTAACATTTCACTGAAATTAATTATTTGTAAAAGGTTAAGGATGACAGCGCTCACCATAATGAGGAAGAAAGACAGAAGCTCGAGGTGGAGTATTTAATAGATGCCACTCCCGTGTTGATGTCAGAGTGAACATTCCTTCTGCCAGCACCACAGCTAGAAGCTACGGCACTGTGGTTAAAGCACATCTCCATCAAACCTCCCCACAATATCTCTTCCTATCAACACACCCTACGGCCGGTGCATTTAATAGGTACCACTCCCGTGTTGACGTCAGAGTGAACATTCCTTCTCCCTGATGCACAGTCAGCTACGGTACGTTAAAGTGCATTTCTACCGGCTCAGTCAGCGGCTTCGGTGGCGTAGTTGGTAGCATGCTGGACTGTTTTGCCCGAGATAGCGGGTTCAAACCCGGCCGAAGTCGTCGGATTTTTTAAGAGCGTTAAAATCCGTCAGTATGCCTGCCTTGGAGGGGAAGTAAAGCCGGCGGTCCCATGTCATAGATTTATGGCATGTAAATGATCCTTCCACAGACTAAACTTGTGTGGAGCTAAATTTCTAGGTTAGATTTCATCGTAACGCTCTATCAAAGTTCCAAAGTTCACCACTTGCTATCATTGGCACCTGGTAGTGAAAGTTGGAACTACTTGAAATTGAACGGAACTTGTAGCTCACCCTAGTGGTGTCCGCTTGAAGCAGCTACAGCCTCTGGCGAGCCGAACATGTCCTCGGACACTCCCGGCACTAAAAGCCATATAAATAAATAAATAAATAAAAAAATACCGGCTCAGTGAAACCTGCCCACATTAGCTTTTCCTATCAACACACCCTCAAGTGTGGTGAATTTAGCAGGGGCCACTCTGATGCTGATATTACTGTGAGATTTCCTTCGCCCTGTTGCACAACCAGAAGTTTCGGTGCTGTGGTCAGAGCCCATTTACAGCGTTACAGCAAGATGTTCAGGAAAGAAGATGTAGCCTACTTTCTCCGAAATGAATGGGTATAGTTATAACTCTTTGTCCTTATCACCTCCTATTTTCTTCTTATTGGTTTGGGTGGAATCAAATAATACTATTTTCTAAAACAATAATATCACCAGAACATACATATTTTAACATATCTATGAGTATATTCTGAACGATAATTATAATGAACGTAAGAAATTCTCATGTTTTTTGGTATTTTACATCATTTTAGGATACATTTATTTGCACAAATTATTTTGGCTATAAAATTGAAAAATGTAACGCTGTTTTTTAAACTATTATTAAGAATATACAAAATCTAACTCGCTAAAGAGTATATGCAACTTATGTTTTACAAAAATTATCAGATTAATAGCTCAAATAGTTTCAGAGAAACGTGTAGCCCAAGTTGACAGTGGTCTGTCAAAATTATTTCGTAGAAAAAAAAATTGGAAACACCCTGTGTGATAATTGGATATTTTCTGTGTTAAATTAAACAAAATAAACCGCATAATATACGGTCCACAGTGAACTGGTCTGTAAAAATTTAAAAAAGGAGGAAAGCAAGATGTTCAGGAAAGAAGATATAGCCTACTTTCTCCGAAATGAATGGGTATAGTTATAACTCTTTGTCCTTATCACCTCCTATTTTCTTCTTATTCGAAGTGCAAATTGGCACACTGGATTTGAGCACCGGAGTTCAAACCATAGTTTATAATTCACCCCAGCATTTTGCAATTTCATCAGCAAACTCTCCAAACAACGTAGGAATTCAGTATATTAACCCCGACTACTTACAATAATTGAAACTTCGTTGGTATAAACGTATCATTGGGAGAAACACATTTAATACACCTACAGCACAGCAAATTTTTAATCGCGTCTATCCTTGTGTGAGTGTGCTCTATCGGCAACAAGAGGAAATTTTTCACACCGTAGGCATGGGTTCACTAACTGGCTGGTATAGAGCGCAGCTCGCATCAAGTAGGCCGTGGTTAGCTCCTGCATAGTTCAACTGGTTGCTACTAGATGTCACTCATGCAGATCGGGTGGAGAATTGTTGTTTTAATTAAATATATTTTCCATTGCAAAATGCAAAATATTTTTTTAATTTTTTTTTATTTAGTCAATTTACCCTCTAGGTTGGTGGTTCCCACGGACTCAGCGAGGGAACTCACCACTACCGCCTCTATGGGCAGTGTCCTGGAGCCTGGAACATCTGGTCGGGAGGGATACAACTGGGGAGGTGTGATCAGCACTTCGCCCAGGCGGCCTCACCTGCAAAGCGAACAGGGGCCTCATGAGGGATGGGAAGGGATGGAAGATTGGGATGGATAGGCGAGGAAGAGGGGAGGAGGTGGCCGTGGCCTTACAGTAGAAAACATCCCGGCATTTTCCCGAAGACGAAGTGGGAAACCACGGAAAACCACTTCGAGGATGGCTGAGGTGGGAATCGAGCCCCCTCTACTCATTTGGACCACCCGAGGCTGAGTAGACCCCGTTCCAGTCCTCATACCACTTTTCAAATTTCGTGGCAGAGCCGAGAATCGAACCCAGGACCTCCGGGACGGCAGCTAGCCATGCTGACCGCTACGCTACGGAGGCCACTAAAATGCAAAATATACCGCTCAATTTTAAAACGTCTCAGTACTAAAAAAAACAATAAATATAAAAAACTCAAGCAAAAAATACTACTCTGATAGGATTTGAACCCCGGCTGGCTGTGTGAAAGACCAACGCTCTAACCACAGAGCCAAACATGTACCGCCAAGTCAAACGATATCAATACTGACTTTGACTAAACGATTTCTTCACTGGAGTTATCCATTATACCCCATTTCATACAAAGTTCATATTATTTCTATTAGTAGGCTATATTGCATGTAACATACACAAATTAGTGACATATAGGTCACAATGAGAGATCAAATGCCATCTTGTCTTGTAACCAAGACGGCTAAGCTTTCTAAAGTCACTTCTGCACTGTAATATTACAATATAAACTTTAAATTTCAAACGGTCCACGGCCTTCAGGACAGTTTAAACGATTCTCGGTTCGATAATCGGAACTGGTGGGTCCCATGTTATGGATTATCAAATTTGCATAATTCACATGGCCGCCATCCTGAAATGGAACGGCTGATGACCTTGCAGTTTGGGCACAAGACGCGTCCCATATAGAGGTATGATTTTACCAAATGTTGTAAAGATCTGATGGTTAGTTAGGGCGTAATTTAATTTTAAATGTTGACCATTTGAGTGGCCGCCATTAAGTTTTGGTAAACATGGCGTCAATATAATATATGACACTGAGGTGCCATTTGCTAGTGCTACCTCTGTATCAAATTTGGTTCAGTTCGGTTTCGTCATGTTTGAATTTATAGACGTTAAGTTCGTTATTTCCTTACTGAAATAAGGAAATGACACCTCAGTGTCATGGGTTATATTGACGCCATCTTTACCAAAACTTAATGGGGGCCACTCAAATGGTCAACATTTAAAATTAAATTACGCCCTAACTAACCATCAGATCTTTACAACATTTCGTAAAAACATACCTCCATATGGGACGCGTCTTGTGCCCAAACTGCAAGGTCATCAGCCGTACCATTTCAGGATGGCGGCCGTGTAAATTATGCAAACTTGATAATCCAGACATACAGAGTACACACACATACACACTCACACACAGACACACAATGTTTAGCCCTGTGTAGATCTCATAGGTCTACTTTCATTTTTTGCAAAAAATAGAAAGTAGGCTAATAAAAGCAAACTTTGCATGTAAAATGAAGAAAATATGGTTCCGTGACTACTCGGTCCCCTTAATAATTAGTGCTCGCGGGATTGGAAGGGGCATGAGAATCCATTCTGTATGCCATCAAAATGGTATATTACACGACAATATTATTATGAAAAGTTTGTTCTGAAAGATGGTAGGTACAACAATGGTTGAGAGTTCTTCTTACTTGACGGATCGTTTATGTACTTTGATAAGATTAATTAGTTGCCAAATTTATGCAAATGATCATCATGATATATTCTCGAAAACCATCACCAAAACAAATATCTAACTAGAATTGATCAATATTCGTTTTAATATTTTCTCGAAATTCGAATACTACCACTATTTTCATTCAAGTAAGAGTGCAATCGAAATATAGGGAAAAACTGTTATAAAAAGAAGGCAATCCATTTCTTCCACACTTCCTTGTTTTCTATTGTAATTGTGATTTTTATAATATACAGTAATATAACTTATAAATAATATAATACAATTTTAATTACGAATACTATACCCAATCTTCTATCACGCCTCACTAATGTATTTTAGAATATTATATTTATAAACACTGATCAATGGTGTCTAACGCTCCAAAAACATGGGTTGTTGACAGCTTCATCTGATTTATAGGAATGGGTCTCCCTAGAAAATTCACTCGAAACCTTTGTCTTGTTCTAACGCACGATTTCCTGCACTTTATGTACGTATTGTGCAGATATACATTTTCACGTATCGAATATTTCACATAGTCATTACAGCACTATACACAATAACAATATAACAACTGGCAAAGCGATTCAAACGTACAGGTTCAGTAAACAATAAAAATAGTCGTTAAGTTCGTTATTTCCTTACTGAAGCTAAATTAACCGGAGTAACCCGAAATTTCGTAAGGAGATGCCGATTATGTTTGACAGCGGATGGGGAACATTTTCAGCAACTACTGTAAACATGGTGAGTAACAAGTAGTTCGCGAAGAACTATATAGCCTATTTTCATATATCCTACTTACGTTAATCGCCTCTATCAACATACAAAATTTCAGTTTGATTGCTGTAATAGATTCGTAGATATTGAGAAACGTCTAAATATTTCGGATGGTCACCATGATGGATTTTTATATATGTAGGTCTTAGAGTTATGTACTATTACATGAAGATTATTGTGTAGGTGTAGTATTCAAACTTCAATCGCATGATTAGGACACAAGATATGAAAATCAGATTTTAAAATTTCGCACAGCTGCCATCTTGTGGTTATAAAACCAATTGAAATAAATTAGATGCCAGTGGATTCAAATGTGTATAAGCATTTACCATACCAATATTTACTGCGCTTGGATGGTTAAATCGCGAGAAACATCCATTTCAATACTTATAATTCGCGTCACCGCCGTGTTGGATTTGCGCTCACCAGGTTATTGAAAGGTGAACTTATGTTCATAGCCTCTATCAACATACAAAGTTCAGTTTGATTGCTTTCACAGATTAGTAGATATTGAGAACCGTCTAAATATTTCTGTTGGTCGCCATGTTGAATTTTTATATATGTAGGCCATAGAGTTATACACTATTAGATGACTATTATTGCGTAGGTTCATTATTCATACGTTCACTTTGATCGCATGATTAATACACAAGAAATAAAAAGCTTAGTTTTAAAATTGCGCACAGACTCTTTCTCGAGGTTATTGCGAGCCATTGAACTAAATTAGATGCCAGTGCATTACAGTGTGTTAAAACGTATGCTGTACCAAGTTTCATTGCGTTTAGATGGTTAAATCGCGAGAAAAGTCTATTTAAAAGAATGAATTTCGCTTGGCTGCCATGCTCGTTTTGTAGTTAACAGGTTTTTGGAAGTCTAATAGGTGATCTTTTAGTAGTACCCTTTATCACCGTACAAAATGTCAGGGTGATGACCGGAATAGTTTCGGAGATATTGAATGCCGGTGAAACTTTTCGCACAGCCGCCATAATGGATTGGTGAGACGTAATAAGATTTGAAGGGCACGGTCGGGGTCACCCAAAATAGTACTAAAACCTTACCAAGTTTCATTGAGATCACTCTAGCCGTTTAGAAGTGATCTCATAAGTCTAATTTTTCATAAAATGAAAATAGGCTAAAATCTGTATAACATATTCTAACCTTGGTCCACCCCTACAGTTCTTATCCTCGACCCTTCCTTCTATAACTAAGTTTGATATTCCTGGGTGTCTTATTATGTGTCCTACCAACCTATCTTTTCTCCTCTCCCTAACCATGAAAAAAATTACATGAAATTACAATCGTGTTGCCCGACTGACAAAAATCTATTACTAAGGGAACAGGGAAAAATGGCTTAAAACGCCATCATTAATGAAGTAAATCACGTTTGGGGTATCTTTGACCCTACTTTTATTTTACTTTTATTAATATCGTTTGTGGCATCTACGAACCATTTTAAATTGTTTCATTCAGTCCCGCAGTAAATAAAGAATTTCAGAACACGTTGTTACCTTAGCGCCACGTAACAACAATGAGCACAGTATTATCATCACAGTTGGCGTTTAAGTGATTTCCTAACCACTCCTCTTCCAGCAAAAATATGAATCAGATTTTCCTTGCGAGACCACATTTTGTGGGGCATGATTTGACAATAGAACTAGAGAAACTCATCTTAATCTGACTTTTATGCCACATCTTTGTTTCACATTTTTTCTAACATCCCTTGGTGGTTTTGTTCTCTTTGTTTCATAACTTACGAAAACTATTTCTTACACCGTTCAGGTATTTGCCGCGTCGAGGCGTCGGGTTGTGTTCTTGGCGTAGGTATAATTGCTTTATATCCATATAAACCAGTCTTGATTCCCGGCTCTGCTAAATATTATAAGTTTTGCTTGGGGACTGGAACGGGATGATGCATAGTTTACGTTTACAGGTACACAAGAACGATGCAGTTTATGAGACATATCCTACATATACTCAAATCCATTGGACAGTTTTAAGTCCATAAATAAACATTTAGTTCCATGGAAGAACCGTTCCGAGTATAGAAATCTGTAGCACCCTTGGTTTCTGGTGCTTAAGTGTATTTTGAATGAGTATACACTTTATCTATATTACCTAAGGCGTGAGGTGTTGCACATGGGAATGAACCAGCAGATAATGAAAAGCAGAAAAAGAGTTCAACAATGTTTATAAAATTATTAGTTTTTCAATCGTTCAAAATGTTTGAATAATATTTACTTTTAATCAGCGAATTATGTTTTTCTTCCCAATTTGTACTGTATTTCATTTTACACCATTATCACTCCAAAAACGTAAACAACTTCCTGGGTGAACCCCTTTCCAACCCTCAGACCAACATTAAACATCTTGGCAGAAATCGAACCCAGGAATTTTGGATCCGGTGTTTCAATACACACTTGCGATCAAAGAAGACGGCAGCCTTATGATTAAGCTGTGGTACTTCATATCCCGTAGTACCAAGATGGGCAGAAGGTTTCTTCATGGAAGCTGTATCCTAGGAAAAATGGAATTATATCTGCCTATTTGTGGCAATGCCAATGCTGGGCACGTCATGGCATACAGAAGTCGAACTGCTGCGATGTAAGTTGTAATCTTCAGAGCACCGAATAATTCACTGCGCAATAAACCTTCATCGTGTGTTGCCCAGCTATACTTTGGAGGCTACTGGTTAAGTCAGACCAAGCGTTTTATATTACGAGGAAGCCGACATCATTTGTTGTGGTTACAGATCTCTGGTAGGATGTCTTAATTTCCATCAACTGAAAGCAAGTTACCTCCCTTGAAATTTGATGAATTGTCACTAATTTTTACATGAAGTGATTTTTCTTTTGGGAGTTGTTACAATATTCGGAGGGGTTGTCAACTTCCCATTGGTGTTTATCAATTCGAGGGTGTGGATTCTTGATGACATTGATTCCACTACCGTACCTCTGTCATTTCTACCAATTTAAGAGAAGACTGCAATTTTGTGTAAATACTACCTTGTAATTACCATAGTTGCCAAATCGCCACTTGTCTACATTAAGTGTGATTGATATTATTGTTGGTAATTTTCTGTAATTGTAAAATTTGCCACTGGAGAATTACCCACATTGTAAATAAAAAGAAATGAATGAATGAATGAATGAATGAATGAATTTTTGGACTGAAACTCATGTTAACCTCTTCCGTGGCAGCCTCCCTCCATGATTCGAAAAACTGTAGATCAAGTGGTAAGTTGAAAGAGAATATACTTTGTCTCTTTCCATTATTATTAAGAAATTTAATTGGTCCACAATATAGAGAAACTGTATGAAATATATAAATAGAAGATGAACATGAAGAAGAATTTAAGGTGGATAAATAGGTCTTCCTGGATTATGGCAGAAGATGATAGTGACTTCAATTCCTCCGTCAGTTTTACCAAATTGCTGAAATGATATTAATCCATGTATTTTAAGTGTTTGATTCTCAAGTTTTAAACTGGTTTGATGCAGCACTCCATGTCTCTCTGTCTTGAGCTAATCGTGTCATATCTACATAGCCCCAACACCCTACTCCTAGGCAATTAGTTTTAATGTATTCTAACCTTGGCTTACGCTTACAGTTCTTGTCTTCATCTCTTCCGTCGATAGCTAAGTTTGCTATCTGAGTGCATTAGTACATGCCCTACCAATCTATATCTTCTCTTCATTAGTACTCGCCAGAAACAATTCGTCTTTATACCTCTACATTTGTTACTCTATCTAGCCCTAGATATATAATCTTCATTATTCTCGTCTAACACCACATTTCAAAAGCCTCTATTCTCCTTTCTTCTTCTGCGCGAATTGTTCAAGGTTTATTCTCCAGAAAACACCGTGTTCCATACAAAGGATATCAACGATTCTAAGGGAGAAATGTGTTAAGAGGGATGAGCATAGAATGATGCATCTATATACAGGACTAGCCACGTATTTGCTTTATTGTACATTTACATTTTTACACACGAACACACACACATATAGGTAGATAATCAGAGGCATTAAGTTAAACTAGTATGATACTGAGTTGGAAGGTCTTCATTGTCTTCAGAGTAATGGAACACTCCAGTCGGGCAGGTGGTATTGCTAAAGGTTGGTGTCAGTGGTCTGGGGTTCGTTTAAGCTCTCTGGGTTTCTGGGGGAGCAGGGTGGGTGCGGATGTACTCGAGACCTCGGAGGATCAGCTCGGGTATGGGTGGGGCTTCTGGGAGGTGGACGCCCTGGGGCTGGAAGCCATTCACTCCAGCGGTGTATGTGACCGTGATAGGGGTGCCATCAGGGGAGGTGTAAGAGTAATGGCCCTGGACCTCTTCAGCCTCGTTTTCCTGGCCGGGGTTGGTCAAAATACCAGACTCTTCCTGTGCGATACCGTTCTCGGTTTCCAGGCTAAAACACGAGACAAATTCATACTGATTATTCATCAAATTGTTTTCACAGTGGAGCTGAAAGTTACGCACACTGATAGGTGGGATTAAAACGTGCTTTCAAGGCGCACGATTATGAAGTTGCACCTTAATAATAATGTTATTGGTTTAACGACCCTTTTAATTACTCCCGGTTAAAGCATGTGAGATTTTCGAAGTGAAATGCCATGTCCTGTGGTTCGGATTCCACGTAAAAAGGAGGTCCCGTGGTTCATAATCACAAGATTCACGGTCACGTAAAACTGCAATCTTCCTTCCTTTCCTTTTAATTACCTTGGCTGACGCCGGGGAGCCGGAATTTCGGCCCGAAGGGGATCTTTAACGTGCCAGTAAATCGATTCACACGGCTCTCTCGATTTTCTGCACATTGAAATGCCAACTGACTGATCCTGAAACCTTGGGCACAGGAGGAAAGACAATTACCGCTGCGCCATGCAACCAGTAGGATGCATGTTGTTGATAAGCCAGAAGAACTAGGAATGACTAAAGTTATAGCAGGAACTGTGTGGTGAGATGGATATTAAAACATTTGAACGCTTAATGCTAGGTAATGAAATATTATTCATTATAGCCGTAGGGCCTATGTTGTAAAGTCTCCTCCCTTCAGTTGAAGTACTCCAGCGTGTCTTCACTGTGCACTTTCCTTGGTGAGCCAATCTCTTAACTATGGATTTGGCTGGGGATTGAAGGCTGGATTCTGTTCGTGCTGCATCGTAAGCTTATCCTATGGGTGGTGAAATAGTTAGGCGGCATTGTCGGTAGCATGCTGAGCTGTTATGCCCAAGATCATGGGTTCAAAACCCGTCTGCAGTCGTCAGATTTTTAAGAGCGTTAAAATCCTTCAGTGTGACTTCCTTCGGAGGGGAAGTAAAGCCAGTGGGCCCATGTCATAGATTTATGGCTTTTAAAAGAACCTACCACTACAATCGGTATTGAGTAGCCAAATTTGTAGGTTTTATTTGGCTGGTTAGAAACGTTCTATCAAATTCCAACCTTCACCGCTAGGTATGAGTGACAGTGCCATTCCTGGTAGCTAGAAGCTGGAACTATTTGAAATTGAACTTGATGGGGAGCCCACGGACCTTCTATCATAACCCGTTATGGCCATTGGTTGCAATTCAAATATAATAAATAGTTCGAGAATAAGTTGTTCGCAAGTTGTATGCTTGGGGCTATAAATTCTATTAGCTCAGAATTCCTTTGAAGGCTTCTTTTTAGTTTCAATGCGACAGCCTCATCCATTAACGAGAAAAGTATTAATTTGTTATTTATTTCCCTAGTTAGATTACTTCAAGTCCTAGGAAATTCATAATCAGGAAGGAAAATTCCAACAGAAGTAGTTACGCTCCTTAAAACGATAGCGAATAAAATAAATTAAAGAAGTCGTAAGATTATGACTCTCTGTCTTGAAAGATGAGTGAATGTGACCACTGTCAACAGTCGAAAGATTTTCCGTTGTTTCCCATTTTCAACCGGACGCGCCTTCTAATAGGCCAAGGCCGCTTCCCTCCTACACCATGTCAAGTTTCATCCATCTGTCAGTAACTCCTGTGAGAGGTTGGTATCCTGAAGGGCAACTTCCACATACAGAACTCATCTCCTATCGTCCCCAACTCCGTATAAATGGGAATATTAAGGGTCAGAAACACTAGTAAGGGAGGAAAGTTGGTAAAACTTGAGACTCCTATCACTAATAAGGATGTGCTTACCTGTACTGGTATGAGCCGTCATGGTTCACATCCTGGTTCTGTTTGATGATGACCCATCGCTCGGACTCGCGGGGCACGGCGGGAACTGGACTCTTGCGGATAGGGATAGGTATGGCGGCGGCGGGTGAAGGGGCCGCTGAGATAGCACTGGGGGGTCTGGGTGTCTGCACTGCCACCAGTTTAGGTGCCTGGGGCTGCAGCTGAACGCTGATGGGGTTGTACGGCCTGAACTGGGGTCTGGCCTCGGACACAAACAGCACAGCGGCAACCAACAGCTGGAAAACATAACAACAACACATTATCTTCTTAGAAGATCCTTGAAAAATAAATCAAAGTTCAATACGTCAGAAAATAGATTAAACATAACATGGTACAAACCCAACATTAGGTTTACTTTAATTCACATTTTTTAAACTACCGTGACTGTACCTGTTCTCCTGTGTTTTTTGTCTTTTCATTTAGGAACTTGTAGGCTATGTCATGGTCATCAGCCCCGTAAACTAGTGAGTGAAGATTGCCGTCTCTTAATGACGTCACAAGAGACATATGTCGATGCCGCCAGCAATAAATTTACATAATTATAAGTAGAATGCGCATATAATTACTATATTTACCATCTTATCGTGCTAATAGAATCCTTGTTGACTGTTGATCTATACATTATATGTGTATTTATTTGATGAACATCCGTCTTGACAATAATAATAATGTAATGTTTATTAAACGACGTGCATGTTTCGGTATTACATTGATACCTTCTTCAGCTTCAGCGAAATTGTATTATAAACTTGGAGAAATGGACATTTGCGAATACCCCTAATACGAATCTGTATGAAGGGAACTTTTAATTAAATTTCTCTCAAAAACCAATAACGCTGACGCTGAAGAAGGTATCGATGTAATACCGAAACATGTGCCTCGTTTAATAAATATTTATTTTTATATTTGGTATTGACAAGGCTGATGTCCATTAAATAAATAATCATTATATGTGCCAATTTTAGTGTTTACAAGTGTTCTGCAAACAAGAGGACTTCATGGTGGCATGAATACAATTTTGATCCAACCCGGTAACGAGAAAGTATACTTTATATCAGCACGTTTGTAGTGTTGGGGAATAAATTGTAAGGTTACATTGTTAGTAACCTATTTGTAAAGACGCAGACAATATAAGAACATGCCAATAGTATGTGTTTCCCATTTACACTCGACTATGGGCGTATTCATTCCTGTATGATGGATAAAAATTGAATTTTAAAATACTTTAAACGCGATGATTGTTACGACCGTCTGCAGATTGTGCACGAGAACTTTTATTGTTGTATTATTCACCGTTCGATCTCAAATGCCTAGCATGCTCTGCCATCTGTTGGGCATTGTGTACTACTACTTGAGTTTGGATTTCTTCTTCCAGAAGTAACTAAAGGCCCATTTACTAGAAGTTTATCGTCTACAGCTGAAGTTCATCTGTGATGTAAACAAGCATGGCGGAGCAAGAAGCAAGTTCTTTTCACGATGTTGTGATTTTGGATCAACGAATATCAATTTTTGTACTTGTAATGAGCGACAAGTATTAATTGTCTACCCCACATTAGGAAATAATTTTATTTTTGGCCCTTTACCTGGTATAGAGATGATGCAAACGTGGGCACAATTTTTAATTTTTTAAAATTTTGGTGTGTTTAAAAATAAATATTGATACAGTATAAACATTGAATTTTGAATTTGCGTTTAGCCTAATGAATACCCAAAACCAATAGACAGTTTAAGTCTATTAAGGGGTTAGGTACAGCTTATGACCTTCAAAAAATCAGTTTTTCAAAATAATTTTTATTTTATGTGTCTTTCATTTAGGAACATTTTTGTGAAAGAAATATGTCATTATGCACCGCCCTGCATCCAATGTTCGGCCTGGTTAATGGTATGTAAGATTTATGCAAAAATGTTTATCGCTAATTTTCTCAGAGTTGTGTTTTTGACACCAGTTTTAATGATAACCCAAAAAATAGTTGACATACACTAATGACACTTTTTGTGTGTATTTCTGCTTAGTATATCCACAAAATCATGTAAATTCATGTCTCTCACTAAAATAGTTTCTTAAAAATATGTAGCAAAAAATTGTCAAAGTTTGACATTTTCTTTTGAATACAAAAGTAAAAGTATTTGTTGTTAAGATATGTTGCTGATAGTACTTGCATGTCTAGAGGAATATCTTTGCAATAAAATAAAATAAAAGAACCCAAAAATGTTGAATATTACACGAGTTATCACTAAAACGCTGCAGCCTTGTATGATGCACAACAACCATTTTTAATTTTGAAAAAAATACTCAAATTATATTTTGACATGAATGTAATGCTGTTTTTCATATAGAATCGTGCACAAAATTTCATTGCTGTAACTGTTGTGGTTTTGAAGAAAGGAAAAAGATAATTGTTAAAAGTTTACCATGGTAACCTGTGCCTAACCCCTTAAACACCTCCACTCCCCCACATAAGTTTCAAATTATGGTTTCTACTTTACTTTTACAGGCGAATGAATACAATCAGCAATGAGATAGCAAACAGCTAAGTAGTAACTAAGCCCTTCAAAGGTTAAAATTTCGTCTTGTTTCTGACAAAATGGTGGTTTCTCCCCACCCTCCTTTTCCACCTTTCTATCCTTGGAAGGAAAGAGTTTTTGTCTTTGTTCCATAGCGACAAATCAGAGTTGATTTATGTAGGTGTGAGATTATCCTAGCACTTCAACGTTATGCGAGATGGGCCCATTAATAATTGCGGTGTATATTAATCAAAGTGCTTCAAGTAGGAATATACGAAACATCAGAGTAAATGTCGTTAGTAATGTCATGCAAATTTCGCATCCACCCAGCCAGGGGCATATTAAATAAATGGCACAGTGTGAGTTATCCGCGAAGAACCGCGCCTTTCAGCTGCATTCTCTATCTAAATAAAAGTGTTCAGCGTTTATCAAGTGAAATGGAGTGACCTGTGGCCTCCTAAGAGGCCTAGTTCTCGTCTTTCTAGTCGTCGCATATGGGTGATTTGCACGTTAGGATGAGGGCAACAGGCTGATCAAGATGTCAAAACATCCAGTCCCTGCGCCAAGAGAATTAACCTAGGAGCTTCAAATAATCAAGGCCCAGCCGAAAATCGAACCCGGAACCCTTCGAGCCAAAACCTAGCATACTTTCCATTTAATCATGAAACCTGGACGTTTATTACTTGAAAAGAGAGTTAGCTTATTTCTATTGGGATCTACAAAAATTATTCAACATTTTAACATCAACAATAGCGCAATAATTAAGAATTAACGATTTTGTTTAGAGCATCGTTCCCCAACCTGTGGTTCGTAAACCTCCCAGGGGGTTCGCAAAATATTTCAAGGGGTTTGCCAAACACTTTTCCATAATGGCGGCCTATTACAGTTTCCTTAATGTATGTGGCATTGCAATATTATACTTATTATTATTATTATTATTTTAAAATTAAATTAACCCTGAAATGTCCCTTTGTAGGTACGTTTGAAACATCGGGAATTTATCACATTATTTCTACAATAAATTAATATTTACCGCGAATGCCTGATTTACAGGTATATAACAACGTTATGAATGCATCTGATTTCACTATATTGGAAAAGTAGTCTGTCAGCTTCTTTGTGATCTAGCAATACTAACAACAGGACCGCGACCCCACTAAGGAACAGTTACGTGTACATTGTATATTTGAAAGCCAGGGGTTCACCAGACTCAGATCGTTGTAGAAGTGGTTCGCGAGTAGAAAAAGTTTGGGAGTCGCTGGTTTAGAGGAACCAAATACGTTTCAGCTACCTACTATTGTCGCAATTAAAAACACGCCAATCAACTTAAAATATTTAGTTCTTTGCATTGCCCGATTTTATGGAAGGTGTATGCTTAAATGTAACATATATACAGTAAGTGGTATATAAAGTATTTTATTATTTTGCACTTAATTTTGCTTACGGTTACGATACTTGGCTTGAATGTTCTGGTACACAACTGCATCTACGGGGCTTGTGTATAAAGACTCGCTCTTGCGTTAATTTTAGCCGAGAAAAAATGTTTTTATGTAGAATTACTGGCAATTGAACCTGTAAATGTTAATAATAACCTTGTGTTAGTTAAGTAAACTGGATAATAGATCAGGGTTAAACTATACTCAGACTGATCACCTAAAGATAACCCAATCCTATTTTAAATTAATATAGTCTACAATACTTATTAATACTCATGAGCGTGGGGTTTGCCTGCCACCGCGATCATTCTGTGAATTAGCAATGAAAATGACTCCTACATTGTTGTCAAATAAAAGTCACTTCATTCTCCACTCTTCTATAGAGCTATACAAACAAATTATTGAGTTGGAGGAAAGTAAACCAAACATTAAGACCACTCTTGGGAACTCCGTTGAGTCTAAAAATGTGGTAGCCTTCTACAGTATACTTCAAAAAGGTTAAGTTACATGTGAAATATCTCCTACTATATTAGTAACACTGGCCGAAGTCGTCGGATGTTTTAAGAGCGTTAAAAATCCCCCAGTATGCCATCCTTCGGAGGAGAAGTAAAGCCGGCGGGCCCATGTCATAGAATTATGGCATTTAAAACATCCTTCCACTAACTATAATAATTGTGTGAAGCTAAATTTGTAGGATAGATTTGATTAACACTCTATTAAGGTCCAACGTTCGCCACCGGGTGCAAGTTGCAGTGGCATCTAGTAGCCGATTTCACAGCTAGGTGTCGTTGACGGTAGCATTAGGTAGCAAAGTAGGAACTACTTGAAATACATCGTCTGTAGTCCTTACCTCAATTACAGGTAACACACACTGATACAGCCATCACATTTAACACCGGTTATCAGACAGATTCTACACATACCCAAAGTACACTGGGCTACATGACCACGTTGTCGCAGCCCCTAAACTGAGGAACCAACCAACCTATATTAGTAACATGGATAGTTACATGATGTTATCGACTTAAATACAAGAAATTGTATAGAAATTTCTTCTTAAATCTCTATAAATAAGGTAAGAACACATTTCGGACATGTTTAATTCCCGTCCATGCCAAGACCTGCAGGCTGTGACTTGATACACTCAGTCCTATGAGCGCAGCTGATAAGAGAGTATATTAACACACCTCAGCCAATCGTACAAATGTATTCGCACCGTTTCTTATTCTAACACTAAAGACATAGGCCTATGGATGTTCACAACTGCCTCCTTTCCAATCTTAAAGACAGTTACAAATCCATACACAGAATCGGCACTACAAAAGGCACAGATTTTCATCCATACTCCAAATACATAGTGGTAGAGACCATTATGTCCCTTAACCCTCAATCAAACAACACTCTGATGAGACCAGAATTTCAAGATTGTGTATTATATTGTGTATATTTATTGTTTCATAACATTCCATAAAATTTCCCCCGCTGTTAACTAATACAATGTGAAATTGCAATTGTGGAGAATATTATCTCTAGACTAGGCGATTGTTTTTACACCTAGTTGAAGATTCAATATTAGAAAGACAAGTGGCAATATTTTCAGATTGGATAGTGTATGTAGATAGTACATTCATACATCAATGCCTACATCGTGAGTAGGGAAATTTACGCACTCATTCTAGAAAGAGCTCTTGTTCTTATACAATTAGCAAATTCAGCAGCACAAACCTTTCACTTAGTGACGGTCTGCCTCGTTGCGCAGTATCTAGCACTCTTGGCTGTCACAGTGGAGGCCAGGGTTCGATTTCCAGCTCTGCCAAGAAATTTAATTCTGGTCTGAGGGCTGAAACGGGGTACACACAGTTCGTGGGGAAAAACTGAGAAGAAGCGGGTTTGATTCCCACCTAATCAATCCTGGAAGTGGTTTTCCGTGGTTTCCCACTTCTACTCCAGGGAATGCCGGGATGGTTCCTAAATGAAGGCCACGGCCGCCTCCGTTCCAAGCCTCATCCGAATTACAAATACAGCCATCAAAATAACACAGGTTATCAGACAAATACCACCTCTCCCCCCCCCCCTTACACACACACACACCCATGTGCCCAGGATTACATGACCACTATGTAGCAAAGCCCCTAAACAAATCAACCTTAACTCAGTTAATGACAGGCTGGGGTCGATACATGTATAATTGGTGATTTTTCTTACGGCGTACTTCCCCTTTCATCTCACAAGTGAAACGTTCAGTGACTTACAGGAAAAAACACGTTATTTCAACTTCTAGCTCCTCAATATGAAACTCCCCGATATGACGATTAATTTCAACCTGTAAATAACGGCTTCGGTGGCCTAGTTGGTAGCATGCTGAACTGCTGTGCCCAAGATAGCGGGTTCAAACCCGGCCAAAGTCGTCGGATCTTTAAGAGCGTTAAAATCCTTCAGTATGCCTTCCTTTCGGAGGGGAAGTAAAGCCCGCGATCTCATGTCATAGATTTATGGCATGTAAATGATCTTTCCACAGACTAAACTTGTGTGAAGCTAAATTCTTAGGTTAGATTTCATCGGAACGCACTATCAATGTTCCAACGTTCAGCACTAGGTATCATTGATATCTTGTAGCGAAAGTTGGAACTACTTGAATTTAAACGGAACTTGTAGCTCACGCTAAGCGTGTCCGCTGGAAGCAGCTACAGACACAGACGAGCCGAACATGTCCTCGGACACTCCCGGCACTAAAAGCCATACGATAAATAAATAAATAAATAAATAAATAAATAAATAACATATAATTGGCCTACATGCATATATTTCCTTCTCCAGATGTGATTCATCGTATTAAATCTTGCTATCAATGTCCAGACTGATGACATAGCATACATACTTTGGAAAACGAAAACTTTTATTGATAAATTATTGAGAAATTATTTTTAGGACAACGCTGGGCGTAGGAAACAGCGGAAGCGGAAGACTTTCTTACGGTAGAATCTCTTTGAATAGTAAAGGGCCTTTGGTTTTCTTGAAATTTAGATAAGACTTTGTAATTAGCTTAACCTCATGGCGTAGTGACGTGCGTTTAATTGCTCATCAGGACCATGGCAGCATGACCGGATATCTGAGGTTCAATTACCGTTGCTGACAGCGGCCATCCTAAGTATGATTCTCCTGAAAATGTTTTGACTCTCTCCAGGCAAATGCCGATATAGTACCTTATTTATAGACCCGTGGCACCTACATCATCCCTGGCCTTTATAAATAGTAACACACACTGCTACAGTCACTACAGAAATACAGGTAATTAGACAGTATTTATCACACACACAAGAACACGGGGCGGATAATCAAGATGTTTCAAGCCCTTAAAAATGAGTTGAAATCAACTAGTAACAAACTTAATGAATCATACTTAATTTTAAGTTATTCTTTCTGTGGTTACCACTGAGTTTTTTATTTTTTGAGGTTTTAAGGGGAGGAACTACGAGGTCATCTGCCCCTTACCACCGAGTTTATTCACAAGTAATTTCAAATAGAGTGTGTGTCCGAATATTACATTGGATTTTGACTGACATATGTGAATTGAGGAGCTGTAATCCAGACGCCAATCTTGAAGTAAACGGAAAATTTGAAGTTGATCATTGGGCCGGTTGAATAAATCCTAGCAATTGCTAAGTCTAGGTAATTTTCAAGCCAGTGCTAGCTTTTGGTTGATTAAAGTTGGGTAGCAATTGCTAGGCCTAGCAGTTGCTCAGAATTTCACGAAAGCCTAGCAATTGCTTGAAAGTGAGTTGAATAAAAAGAAATATCTAGATCTCGAGCCTAGCAACTGCTAGAAAATATCCTAGTCTGGTCCGGACCATGCTAGCTTTTTACTTAGTCGTTGTTAGGCGTTAGATATGGCTGCTTTCCTACGTGTACGTGAACAAAAATAGTACGCAGTTCGTCGGGAAATAACAAAGTGCAAATAATTGTTAAGGTTTGAGAGTGAAAGTGTTGATTTTTTAGCTGCTGAGTTCTTAAACGAAAGTGATAGTAGAGGAGGTGGCCTGCCTCGGAGGAAGCAAATGGAGATTTTCTTGAGGTTTGTGGCAGACCCCGGGTTTCAATTAGGTATAGCTGAAGATATCGGTGTACATAAGAGTACAGTTTGCAAAAATATAAGTTTTGTATTGGACAAGATAATTGAAAGATCCCACATATGGATACGGTTTCCTTCAACAGCACCAGAAATAAATGAAGCAAAACTTATTTGGCAACAACGTTTTCGTATGCCTACTGTTATTGGAGCGCTCGATTGTACACATGTCGAAATTTAAAAGCCCTCGGTCTTATTTCACGGCTACGAGTACGTAAACAGGAAAGGTCGTACCAGCATTAATGTGCAGGCTACTTGTGACGCCAAAGAACGGTTTACAAGTGTTAGTGCGGAATGGCCTGGGAGTGTACATGACTCACGAATCTGGCGGAGAAGTGCGATTAGAGAGAGTATATCTCGTTTTGATGGAGCTTCTTGTTTACTTGGTGACTCTGGGTATGCAATATCGCCGTGGTTAATTACTCCGTTCAAACCACCGGTAGATGTTGAACAACGAAACTTTAATTTAATACACGCTAAAGAGAGAGAGTTGTAATAGAAAGGTGTTTCGGTCAATTGAAAAGGCGGTTCCCAATATTAGGAAACTGCGTAAGAGTTGCTTTGGACAAAGTACCTAAGGTAATAGTTTGCTGTGCTGTCCTCCATAACATAGAAAAACACTTAGCTAGAGCGCTAAGCAATTGCCAGGCCTAGCATTGCTTAACAATTTCACGCAACATCTAACCTCACCTAGTTATTCCTACCTAGTCCTAGCTGTTATTTATTCAACTGGATTTTAGCAAGAGCTAGTTCTAGGCACTAGTTCCTAACCCCTAGTTCCTACGTTTTATTTCAACCGACTCATTGTGTCTTCTAATGAAGATTAGTTATCATTCACGATAAAAATAACACGATTTTAGATAAAAGACCTGATCAACTAAATTGTGTTGGAATTTCCATTTTGTTAGCTACTCACCAGAACTCTCATGATGATGTAGGGATGTGAAGACTAGTCCTTGTGCTCAGAAGACAGACAGAGCTGGAGTGTGACTGGACCTACCAGAAGGTGTGCTATATATACCTCTCAGTCAACCCTCACATGAGTAACCTTAACCTCTCAACTAGTTTATACATATATTGATTCTTTTTTAATACGATGGCATGCAAATAAATGGAGGTAGGAGGGAATGATTTAGTAAAGACGACATTCCCTCTTATTTTCTTATCATCTTTGTCCAGGTTACAGCAACTTGGCAAATGGGAAGAAAGGTTATGATCTTGAAACGTGGAGGGGGAAATAGTATCCGCTCACACCTTAACATTTGATTTTTATTTGCTTTGAGATTACATGTTTTGACGCACAAGGCCTGGTGGGGGGAAGACGCTCAAGGAATGCCACTGCATGACACACACTCCTTCTCGTATTCTGGATTAAGTCAACATCAAATTAGAGTCGTAGCCACAGATTTACTGCTTTATGAAGTATTTAAAATGGAATGCGACTTAATAATGACCATGAAACTGTTTCGGAGGAAGGTCAGAAGATTCGAACAGAATAATACCAACAATTTGTACATTTCCTAGGTTATGCATAGGAATGCAAAAACTCCAGATGTGTACTTGAGTGGGTCACCTAAAATGAGTCTTATATTTATCTAGTATCCGAAATATTTATATCATCTAAATTCTAGAGGAACAAATTACAGCGCATTATACATTTTCGTAGTCTAGTGTTAAACCCAAATATGTTGAAATACTAACTAAACCATTTTTAGCCTACTTTCACTTATGAAAAAAATAGGCTAATGAGATCACCTTTCGTTCGGGTGTGTGTGTGTATATGTGTGTGTCCCCCTCTAATAACTTCTAAACGGCTGGAACGATTTCAATGAAACTCGGTGAGGTCATAGCACCATTATGGCCGACCCCGACCGTGTCCTTTACATTTTATTACGTATCACCAATCTAAAATGGCGGCTGTGCGAATTATTACACCGCCATTCTATATCTCCGAAACTATTACTCATATCACCCTGCAAATTTGTACGGTGATAATGGGGACTACGACACGGTCATCTATGTAACTTTCGAAGGCCTGTAAAGTACAAAACGAACATGGCGGCCAAGCGAAGGTGCAACATTTTAAGATCCTTATCTCGCGATTAAACCATCTGAGCGCCGTGAAATATAGTACAGTAAATGTATATACACATTTTAATGCACTGCCATCCAATTTAGTTGAATTGTTTACATAACCTCAAGATGGCAGCTGTGCAAAATTTTAAAATTAAGATTTTTATTTCGTGTGTATTAATCATGCGATTGAAGTGAACGTTTGAATAATGAACCTACGTTATAATCGTAATCAAATAGTACATAACACTATGGCCTACATATATAAAAATTCAACATGGCGACTATCCGAAATATTTAGACGGATCTCAATATCTATTTATCTATGACAGCAATAAACTGAAATATTATATGTTGATAGAGGCTATGAACATAAGTTCACCTATGGGACTTCCAATAACCTGGTGAGCACAAATCCAACATGGCGGCGACGCGAAATATATATATTTAAATGGACGTTTCTCGTGATTTAGCCATCCGAGCGCAGTTAAACATGGTACGGTAAATGCTTATACAAATTTTAAACCACTGGTATCTAAATTATTTCAACTGTTTTCTTAGCCACAAGATGGCAGATGTGTGAAATTTTAAAATCTCGTTTTTATTTCATGTATCCTAATCATGTGAATGAAGTTTGAATACTACACCTACACAATACTCTTCATGTAATAGTACATAACTCTAAGACGTACATATATAAAAATCCAACATGGCGACCATCAGAAACAGTTAGATGGTTCTCAATATCTACGAATCTATTACAGCAATCAACCTGATATGTTGTATGTTGATAGAAGCAATTAACATGAGTAGGATATATGAAGATAGGCTGCATAGTTCTTCACGGAACTACTTGTCATAAAATAAAATCTGGTATTAATGGAAATCCTTCCGATCTTCAGGATCATGCAGGCTATGATTTGTTTGTAGACTAGTGTTATCTCTTGGTGAATATTTGTATTGTATTTGTATATTGGCGTGGGCTAGAATTAAATATGGCTTTATACTAATGCCTGTCACATTTATGGCTGTTATTATATGGATGCTACTGAGGTTATGAGTGATGCTGAGTAATAGTTTTCAGGAGATAGCTATTAACTGTGGATGCTGTGAAAGGTGCAACTCATAGGGTCAGTACCGCTGTACCGCCTCAGTGAGGAAAGCAATGGCAAACTACATCACTACTCACCTTGCTTAGTACGCCTCATTATAATGGTGCCTTGGGTTATGGTGGGCTTCTGCCAATAAAACCTGCGGCAGTGCGTTTTGGGGATCCAACCAGCCTTTGGGCTAACCGTTTTCGATTTTATTTACGGGCTTTGCAAAATCGTGGTCATGTAGCCCCGTGTACTTGGGTGCGAGAGGAATTTGTATGATAATCTGTCTCATTGTGAATGCTGTATTCGTGTGTGTAATTCTATGTTAAGTGAGGATTGGAATGGAGACAACCGTGGCGTAAGTTAGGGACCATCCCGGCATTTGCCTGGAGTGAGAAACCACGGAAAACCACTTCCAGGTTGGCTGAGTTGGGATACCAAACCCACATCTTCTCAGTTAAAATCATCCTTGAGGTATTATTTCTCTGGTGAGGTTGAAGTTAAAGCGTGTTTGTGTCTGACTTGTGCCATTGTCATGGAGCAGATATAAGTGAAAGTGATACTTTGGCCACCATACGTCGGTATATTAATTTCACAAAATGGGTTGTAAAGTGTGCACAGGCGGAAAGATTATACAGTGTAGTCACAGTTCGGCAGCCAACTAAAAGATGCATATGCAGGTAGTCATGAGTAATTTGATAGCTTGATATTATTATTATTATTATTATATTATTAAAATTATTATTATTATTATTATTATTATTATTATTATTATTATTATTGGGCCCAATACTAAGCACGTTAAAATTGATTTAGCAAAATAGTTCCTCTTCATATTTTCATCCATTCACTGTGCTCTCTCTTGCGTTCTTCTGCCCATTCCTCCGTGTAGGTTTCTCGGTAAATTTGTGTCTGGTTATTAGGGTTCAAAATGTTGGTGTAAAGTGAATAATTTCTTTATTGCTACCACTTTCTTGAAAGCTTTGTGTTATTTCTATCAGGCAATTATTGTGATTTTTCAGAGATAGTATTTGGTTTAAAATGTTCTTTGTTTGCCTATTGTAATACATTCTGTTTTGTGACCGTAACATTTCAGTCTATTAGCCTACATTCGATTTTTGCAAAAAAATCAGATTTTGGTTCTATGATATTTCTGAGGATGTTTCTCTCTTGTTCTTCGACTTGTGATTTGCCCCCAGTTATTACAGTTTCAGATGTTTAGGAGCTTCTGGTTTGACGGCATTATTGTATTGTCACTATTTTGCGTTTGTATTCTTTATTACAGTATACACGCCGGCCTCTCACCGCTGGGTCCGTGGTTCAAATCCCGGTCACTCCATGTGAGATCTGTGCTGGACAAAACGGAGGCAGACAGGTTTTTCTCCGGGTACTCCGGTTTTCCCTGTCAAAATTTTATTCCAGCAACACTCTCCACTATCATTTCATTTCATCTGTCATTCATTTAATCATTGCCCCAGAGGAGTGCGTCAGGCCTCGGCAGCCGGCACAGTTCATATCCTCGCCGCTAGATGGGGGCTTCATTCATTCCATTCCTGACCCGGTCGGAGACTGGAAGCAGGCTGTGGATTTTCATTCATTACAGTATACAGCATATGTTCCAGTTAATTTTATATGCTTTTTGTAATTTTGCATTTCTTTCCTTGTTCAAAATTTGGTTGTTGAATCCCGATTTAGTTCCTTCCATATATTTAGTCGTTTCACAAAATATTGAGTCCTGTTCTGGCTGCTATATCACGCAGTTTTTTCTTTTTGGAGGAATGCATTGCTTTTTGCTTATTCTTATTCTTATTCTTATTCTTATTCTTATTCTTATTCTTATTCTTATTCTTATTCTTATTCTTATTCTTATTCTTATTCTTATTCTTATTCTTATTCTTATTCTTATTCTTATTCTTATTCTTATTCTTATTCTTATTCTTATTCTTATTCTTATTCTTATTCTTATTCTTATTCTTATTCTTATTCTTATTCTTATTCTTATTCTTATTCTTATTCTTATTCTTATTCTTATTCTTATTCTTATTCTTATTCTTATTCTTATTCTTATTCTTATTCTTATTCTTATTCTTATTCTTATTCTTATTCTTATTCTTATTCTTATTCTTATTCTTATTCTTATTCTTATTCTTATTCTTATTCTTTCAACGATTTGGGCCTCCTTGGACTGCATGTCAATCAGCTTCACTTGAGAGTCTAGGTCTTGTTCGTCTGTGCCTTCTTTCATGCTTCTGACTCACGTTATCTCCGTCTTCTGGGTTGAGCCCCTTAAACCTGCACTAACTAACATTCATACCATTTAATCTCTATAAATTCACGTCGACCGTGATTATTGTGGTAAGTTATGTGAATTGCACTAGAACGTTATCACATTTAGATACAACCGCCTTTGATTTTGTGTAATAGCAGATTTCCTTAGTCGGTTATTAGTCATATGTATGATGTACCCGCAGACAACCAATTTTGATACACAATGGTAATGTTTCTATATAACCGTATAGAACCACATACGGTTTACCCTAATCTTTATTGGAAACAGCCATCCTAACGCAATTAGTAAACATGGACTGTTTCTTTGGTTTACAAAACACATTCTATCACTTCTGTTTCTATAGTGCAGACCTAGCATTGCCTCTGTTACTACACACTTGTGGTTTCTTCTTGAAACAGAAGAGTAGTTGTTAATTCATTTTAGAGGCTTGTGGCATCTTAGTCACCAGCACTTTGGGTGTGTGTTCTCCTTGTATGACGTCTGTAGTTGTTTGTGTAGCTGTATTATGGATAGGGATCCGGTGAAGATCGTAACAAATAAATATAAATATTGCCATCGAAAGTTCAAATGTCCATTCTACGGGTTCCTCTGAAATCATCTGTCATCAACAAAACGTTAGGCCTATTTTTGCACCAAAATGGATTTAAGTTCATTGATAATTAACAAAAACATAATTATCTCTGCATAATCGACAGACTTTGAATCGCTATATACACTTCATTGATTCATTCTTTTATTTTATTTGGTGCCTAGCGACATCTTGGTAATCCTTCCTGTGTAGTTAATAGGCCTACTTGAGAAAGACCTGTCCAATACATTTTTTTCATTAATGTATATACTTTAATTGGGGCAAAAAATTGAAGATGTCGACCTTGACAAAATCGGATCCATCTTTGCATTCTCCTCAACAACAAAGGTGACCGACGACGAAATCAAAATCCATTGGTTACCTTTGTTTAAGATGATTTTCCATTCCAAAGCCATGAGATATTCTGTCGATATGATTAACACTCTTTCAAAATGTTGAGGTGCATCCTGTATTTCACATGCATTGAGAATGCGGGTTATAAATACCGCTGGGGATCGCATGACAAAATGCTTGTTAATCCTTAGGTCACGTGGATGGGCTGACATTTCACCGGTCTGGTCCAGCAAAGGTCACCCACAGTTCTTAAGAAGACCGGTCTAGATCATCTGCATGCCAAGTTTAGCGTAATATAGGTTCATTTGTCACTTCTTCAAAATATCAGGGACTACCTATGTATGTCAACTGGCGTACGTGTCAATTTTTGCCCAAGGGCACATACGAATGTCGGAAAATCACATCTGACAACCCACGCATATTTAATAGCACTAAAGTAAAGACAAAAGGAGTTAGGCAAGGTTTTCTTAATACTATATTGGATTTTTCGAAGAGTTCATAACCCAGTAGCATAACCAAACAGAGTTTCAGGAGCTGCTCGAATATCATAGGTTCGAAAATTAGTACTGACAGTGGCCTTCTTCAGAGGGGCTTTTCTCCAGCTCTTTCCGACATTTCCTTCTGGCAAATGGTGGAATATTTTTTAAATTCAAGTTAATGGACATCTAAATCACCCATATACCCAAATAACTATAGTTATACTCACTATTTGACAATAGATACACATGTTATCAGATAAATCCAACACGCAGAAAGTACAAGAGAATGTTAACCGAGATGCCCCAAATCCCTTGACTGAATTGGGAACAACTTATATTTTCATGAACAAAGTAAGTTACTAGTAATGTCATTAGACTCTTTTGGTGGTCTTGGGTTCGATTGCCAGTTCTGGCAAGAAATTGTTTTCAGTGGTTTGCCAATTTCAACTCCAGGCAAATGCTGGAACGTCACTTCTAATAGACCACAGACGCATTCTTCCACATCCTTGCCCAGTCTCATTCGTCTTCATTTTATATTTCATTAACTTCTCTCATGAGGTTGGTGCCAGGAAGGGCATCCGGCCGTAAAAAACAACCACAGTGTTGCCATTCAAGGCATCTCATCTCCGACGGAAAAATAAGGGGTAGACTTACACTATTATTATTCTTCTTCTTGTTTCGAATAGGCCATCTATGGACCACGACGTTCAACTGTTACATTTGGAGTGGACTTTGATGTTTGCCCAGTAGTTACGCATCCTCTGGCTGTGTTGTTCCCTCCTCTCCTGGGTCCAGAGGGCACCTGTTTTCTTTCTTGGCGGTTTGTCCTGGAACCTCAATTGCTGAAGCATCTTCCTGAGAGATGTCCGGTCTTTTAAGACTCTTTCCGTCCCTCCAAGTTCTTGCAGATCTTTGCTCACTTCCCACAACCATGGTGACTTGGTCTTCCGCTTTTGCCAGTAACCGAGGAGCTGATTGGTCAACCTGGTAGGATGCATCCTGTAGACGTGTCCATAAAATGCTAGACGTCGTTTTCTAACAACATCCGTGATTCTTTCACAGTACGTGTAGAGCTCTTGATTAGGCCGCCTTCTGTATTCATTACCTTCCTTAACAGGTCCCAATATCTTCCTCATTATCTTTCTCTCCTGTACTTTGAGTTTGTCCGTGAGTCCCTTCCGGTTGAATACTAGACATTCTGATGCATATAAGGCTTCAGGACGTATAACTGTCTGGTAGTGTCTCATTTTAGTCTTTCGGGAGAGACACTTCTTATTATATGTGTTCTTGGTTATTATTATTATTATTATTATTATTTCGATTATTATTATTATACACCACGTTCAATTCCAACTGCTGCTACAGCGAACATTCAATTATACTCCTTGATACGGACAAAGAGTTATAACTATTCCTACATATTTAGGAGAAAGTAGGCTATATGTTCTTTTTGAACATCTTTACAACGTTCTTTATAATAATACTTTTATTGCAGCTAAACAGCCATTAAATACATTTAAATACACTATGTTTGAGCACCTGCGCCTTGGGTAGCATAGTCTTTTATGGACTTTATTCTTTTGCTGCATTTTTCTATATGGTAGCGTTCACATGTGTGTCCGCATAGTTGACATACACATGTGTCATCCGGATCATGGTATGCTTTGTTTGTACAAATCAAACTGTGAAAACCATGAACTGCCAGGCGTGTGAACATGTGCCTCATCTCAAAGCTAGCAGATGTCCACGCCCGGTCAACCATGGCCCCCGTTCCATAAAATTGCAGTGGGATTTCTTCTCTTTTCCTTCTGAGTGTCGTTAATAGGTTTTCCGTACCTCTTGTGCTAGGTAATACTAGAAGCGTTCTAAAGTCTTCAATTAGGAATGTTCCTCGCGGGAGGAGGTAGACTAGCCGTGATTTGGTCGTCTTGGAAACTCCAATAGCTTTTTTTTAATGTATAATGCTTTAACACTTTCAAGTGATGATAGATTCTTTTCAGTGAGGAAAGGCCATATGATTTATATTCCGTGTGTCAATATTGGCCCGTGGGGGTTTGCCTGTTCCTCTATCGGGCGCGTCCCAGGTGGCGGATAGGGGGGCTCGCCGGACTTGTCCGGAGGGTTTGAGGGAAATAAAATACCTCTCGCGGACCAAAAACAGGCCCCTCGCCAGGGTTATGGTGAAGCTACGTTAGGCCTAGCAAGCCAGTAGTGGATATGAAACTGCTTTTAAAACGGGAACGGGCCTCGGAAAGGACAGATCTAAAGGAAGCAGACCTGGCTATGGAAATGGACTACGAATCGGAACTTTGATTATAACTTCATTGACGGGAAGACTGGAGGAGGTTGTGGATATGATGGAGAGGAGAAAACTGGATGTACTCGGACTGGCAGAGACCAGATGGAGAGGGGAAGGAAGAAAAGAACTGAGAAATGGCTTGCAGCTATACTGGATAGGAAATGAGGAGGGGAAGAGAAATGGAGTGGGAATGGTGGTGAGAGAAGGGCTGAGGGAGGAAGTAAAGAGGGTAAGTGATAGAATAATTAGAGCCAGAATCACTTTGAAAGGTAGAAACCTGGACATTCTGCAAGTCTATGCACCACAGGTGGGATGCACAGAAGGCGAGAAGGACGAGTTTGAAGAGGAGTTGCAGAAGCAGTTAGTGGGGAGAGACCTGATAGTCATGGGAGACCTAAATGCCCATGTCGGAACTGATAGAAGAGGTTTTGAGGAAGTGATTGGTGGTGAAGGATGGGGAAACAGGAATAAGGAAGGAGAGAGATTGTTGGAACTGTGCAAGATAAATGGGATAATGGTTGGAAACACATGGTACAAGAAGAGAGAGAGCCATAAAATTACTTGGTACAGCAGGGATTTGATTAGGAAATCAGTGGTGGACTATATTCTATGCGGGAAGGAGACAAAGAAGAGTATCACGGATATAAGGGTAATACCTTCAGAAGCCCTGGACAGTGACCACCGTCTGCTGGTCGCCAAGGTGAGAGGACTGAAGGAAAAGAGGAGAACTGAGAACCAAGAAAGAAGAATAAGGACATGGAAGCTGAAGGAGGATGGAAATGAGGAGAAGTTCCAGATATTAGTGAGGAACAAATTACCGAAGGATGATCCGAAAACAGGTGAAGAAGAATGGAATAGGTTCAAGGACGTGTTGGTAGAAGCAGCGGAAGTCGTGTGTGGCAGAACTAGTGGAAATAAAAGGTGGAAGGAAACACCATGGTGGAACCCCAGAACTAAGGAAGCAGTGAAAAAGAAAAATGAAGCATTCAGGAAATGGTTCCAACAGAGGACAGACAGAACAAGAGAAGAATACCAAGAGCGGAAGAAAGAAGCAGGAGAAGTAGTGAAGGAAGAGAAAAAGAAATGGCTGGAGAAATGGACAGAAATGATGGAGGAGGACTGTGATGGCAGTAAGAAAGTGTAGTATGGAATGATAAAGGCAAAGAGAAGAGATACAGGGGAAAATGTCAGAATGGTGGACAGGAATGGAAAGGAGGTCGAAAATATGGAAGAAGTAAAGGTTACCTGGAGAGAATACTTCAAGGAACTCCTAAATCCAACTAAAACCAGCGTAGTGGACATTGTGGAGGAAGAAACAGACAGTGACCAAGACATTTCAGAGAAGGAATTGACATGGAAAGAAGTGGAGGAAGCATTAAAGAAGATGAAAGGGGGAAAGGCACCGGGAATAGACGAAGTGAGTGTGGAGATGGTGAGAGCAGCAGGGGTGATAGGAACACAGTGGCTCTTTCGAGTAATGAAAGTGATATGGAGGGAGAAGAAAATACCAGAGGACTGGAAAAGAGGGATAATAATACCCATATTTAAAAAGGGAAGTAGGAAGGAATGCAAGAACTACAGGGGAATTACACTCATGTGCCACTGCGCCAAAATATTTGAGAAGGTACTGGAGAGAAGAATTCGGACAGAAGTTGAAGATGGGCTGAGGGAAGAACAGTATGGATTCAGGCCAGGAAGGTCAACAGTTGACCTCATCTTTGCAGTAAGACAGCTACAAGAACACCATTATGAATATGGGAAAGATCTGGTGATGACCTTCTTGGATATTGAGAAAGCATATGATAGTATTAATAGAAACAAGGTATGGGAAGCAATGAGAGCAAAAGCAGTGAACAAGGAGACAGTGGCAAGAGTGAAAGCAATGTACGAGGGAAGCAAAAGCTGTGTAAAGGTGGGAAGAGAGAGAACGGAATGGTTTCAACTGGAGAGTGGTCTGAAACAGGGAAGTGCCCTCTCACCCCTGTTATTTATAGTGGTGATGGATGAAATCATACGAAAAGTGGTAAATAGCATTGGGGAAAGGAAAATGAAGGCAATGTTGTTTGCTGATGACCTCCTGGTATGGGGAGAGGATGAGAAAGAAGTACAAGAGCAATTAGATGAGTGGGAGAAGGTAGTGTTATCATATGGGATGAAGTTCTCAGCACAAAAGAGTGAAGTGGTCATCACAACGAGGAAGAAGAACAGACTGGATATGGGCATAACACTTGGAGGACAGCAGTTGCAGAAAGTAGAATGCTTCAAGTACTTGGGAAGCATAATTGAAGAAAAGGGAGGCAATAGGATGGAAATAAATGAGAGGGGAAGGTGCGCAGATGGATTTTTCAAGAGTGTTAGGGGGATGATATGGAATAAAGATGTACCACAAAAATGTAAAGGAATCATCTACAAGACCTACTTTGTGCCAATTTTGACATATAGTTCAGAAACATGGGTGATGAAGGAAAGGGACAAGAATAAAATACGAGCAGTGGAGATGAAGTTCCAGAGGAGTAGGGTAGGAGTGACAAGAATGGACAGATAATGGAATGAGAGAGTCAGGGAGATGGTAAGAGAGGAACCATTGCAAAATAGAATAGAGCGATCTAGGCTACAATGGTATGGACATGTGAGGAGGATGGAAGAGGAGAGGATACCGAAGAAGATGTTTGGAATGGAAATGACGGGAAGGAGGCCAAGGGGAAGACCAAGGGACAGATGGACAAAAGGAGTTAAGAAGAGTGTGGAGGAAAGAGGAGTGTGCTGGGACACAGTAAATGACGAGAGATGGTGGATGGACAGGAAACGATGGAGAGGCTTATGTTCCAAGCAGACCCGACCAGCGGTTGGAAACTGCTCAAGATGATGATGATGATGTCAATATTGGCATTATTTTGTTTTTAAATAATGCCATTGCTGTCTCGAGGTTGACTGTTCTTATATATCTTATATCGTACATAGCCCGAACCGCTTGTGTAATTTTTTCTGTCACATGTTTTGTAAAGCATTTTGCACTTGTTTGTAGAGTGATGCCCAGGTATTTGAATTATTTTACTATATTTATTCTTTTTTCCTGTATGAAAATTTCTGTTCCGGTCGGTTCCTTTCCACCTTGTCGAAACACCATCATTTGTGTCTTAGATGTGTTGATGTCAAAATGATATTCATTCCTCCATGTCTTTTAGAATGTTTTGTAGTTTTATGATGTTATGTGATCCGATCACAATGTCATCAGCGTACGCATATGATACAATATCTGTCTTTTGAGTTATTCTCATTATGTCTTCCGCTGCTAGGATGAAGAGCAAAGGGCTGATTGGGTCACCCTGTAGTGCTCCATTCGTTTAAATTATCGGATCAGAGAGTGATATATTATCCGAGATTCTTATGTTGTTCCAATTTAGTATCATATGTATAATTCTTGTCCATACATTATCTCTATCTAGAGCTTTTTCCAGCTTCAGTTTCACAAGATCACGGCTTTTGTGAAGTCTATAAATACTGCGTAATATTTTTCTTTTCATTCCATGACTTGCCAAATGCTATTAAAAATAGTTTTATTGCAGTAAGAGTTGACCTTCCTTTCCTGAATCCAAATTGTGTTTCTGGTAGTTGTACAGCTATTTCTTCTGTGATTCTTTCTGTTATTAATTTAGTGAATATCTTGAATGGTATATTCTCCAGCGCGATGCCTCTGTACATATTTGTATCATATGGGTCGCCTTTGCCTTTATAGAGAACTTTTATGGTCGACTGTCTCCATCTCTCTGGTATTGTTGCCGTCTCGATGCATTTATTATATAATTTCGTACATACTGGTAATAGAAGGTGTGCCGTGTCTTTTGTGTATTCACCGAATATGTTGTCTGGTCCAGCAGCTTTGCTTTTCTTTATGCTTGCGATTATATTTTGAACTTCTTTTGTTGTTAGTGGAGTCCATTCGAATGTCGTTGTTTGGTAAGTTCCTTTTGTGTTTTCTGGTATGATTGTTATTCCTGCCCTGTTGAGTAGATCGTTAAAGTGTGTCGTCCATTCTTGCATATTGATATAGTGTGTCTGTTCCTGTTTCCTAGGGCGTAACGCGATGTATGGGTCAGTGTTGGCCTCTTCCACGATTCTTTTTCCTTCCGCTTCCCAGAATGTCCTTTTCTTCTCACGTAGTATCATATCTCTTGTAGTCACTTCTTTTCTTGTTATATTCTTGAAGGAAAAGAAGACTCTCGCAATTCGTCCTTAGCTGGTGTAAGGCCCCCAATACGTCTTTTTTTTTAGATAGGTAGCATTCCTGGTCGAACCATTGTTTTGCCTTTCGATCTTTCCTAGGGTTTGTGGCTTGTATTAGGAGTTCTTCAAGGGCTTGTACTGCTTCATCTAGTCTTGAATCTTCTGTTAGTGTTTCTATTTTCTTTATAAGGTCGGGTCTACCTTCTACTTTCCCTCAGTCTATCTTCCTTGATAAGAGCTGTTTACTTTGCCTCTTTGTTGTACACCAGTCTCCCTGTATTACTATTTTCAAAGGAATATGCTTTCTTATAGGTGTATGATCTGCTGCCCATAGTGGAGCTATTTCTCCTTTTATGTGACCTCTTATAAGCGCAACGTCTATCGCACTTTTCCCATTATGGCATACATATGTAGGTATGTTGTGGTTATTCAGAAGGTGTAGGCCATCTTCCTGCATTTTTTCCATTACTAATGTTGTTTTATAGTTTTGTACATCCAGCCTACAATTTAAATCTCCGGCTAGGATTAGAGGGATGTCGTGCCTACTCAATGAGATTAGTTGCTCTACTTCATCTATTATCTCCATGGCCGCTGTGTACGGTTGAAAGTAACAGGTAATAATTGTGATGTATTGCGTTTCAATTAGCAGAGAGTGATCTTTATTGGCGTCAACCATGGCTTTAATAGGATAGTCTTCCTCTTTCTCTTTATCACATTACATTAAACTAAAGCATTAAGTCAGTTTTCACTCCTTTTTAGGAGACAGATAATACGTCATTGACAGAACTTATCAAACACACTACCGTATATTAGGCACGTATGTTGTGAAGCAACTATTCAGGTTATATTTGTGTCAGCGGAATATTAATTTTAATTTAATTGACATATTTTTCTAATGAATTTAGCAAACGTGACTTAATGTCTTTCAGCTCCGTGGTCAGTTTAGTGCGGCATAAAGCCATCCAGAATGAATATTTCAAATTATATTACATTTTAAAATCTACCTAAACCCTTTACAAATGTAATTTACAATAGCACCGTAGCACGCGGGAATCGTGCAGTGCATTCAACATTAAGTACGGAATACGGCGCTGAAGGCAGCAAGTCATTGACTAATGCTTTTCTCCTCTGATCGCACTACATGTAGCAGTGGTTTCAGGCTTCAACCCCCAAAACAAATTGCTTTGTGATAGATTTTACCTTGCCAGTGAGCTTCCGTGCTTTTTCTCCCGTTGGTAAGATGAAAATGTTTTGTGGGTAGCTGAAGGCAGCAAGTCATTGACTAATGCTTTTCTCGTCTGATCGCACTGCATGTAGCAGTGGTTTCTGGCTTCAACCCACAAAACAAATTGCTTTGTGATAGATTTTACCTTGCCAGTGAGCTTCCGTGCTTTTTCTCCCGTTGGTAAGATGAAAATGTTTTGTGGGTAGCTGAAGGCTGCCTTATTCTGTCCTAAGCCGTTCCAAGGGCCTTGGGTCAATACTTCAGAATACTAATTCATTAAAAAATTACCACTTTAGACTTAATGCTTTTCAGCTCCGACCGATTCAATTATGTTATATGGTTTTATCTTTAACGAATTGTGTTGTTTTTAGCCTGCTTGCGATTTTTGAAGGTAAAAAAGGTAGACTTATGACATCTACATGGGCCAAAAGGTGTCAGTCTGTCTGTCTGTCTGACTGTGTGTGTGTGAGTGTGTATGTATGTCCCCCTCTATCAATTCAAACACCACGAAACTGAATTGAATGAAATTTGGTACATAATTAGCACTAGCAAAGAACACCTCAGTGTCATGTTTTATATCGCTGCCATGTTTACGGAAACGTAATGGTGGCCACCCAAATGTTCAAAGCTTAAATCAAATTACGACTAACCTAATCATCTGTTCTCTACCACATTTTGCAACAACATACCTTCATGTGGGTCAATAAATATTACGAAAAAACAATCTAAAATTTTCACGTTTAGTTTATTTATTAGTCACCGGAAAATTCGGCATTTTCGCGAATAACAACAAAAAATGATGCTAAATCCACGAGTCATAGATTTGATGCGAATTTTCGCGAGTTTTCCGTGAGTAATTATATGATATTAATAATAACCCCTGGCACTACAGCCCATGAATGGCCTAGGCCTACCAAGTGGACGCCGCCCAGCCATTTGGTCTGCAGATATTGGGGTGACGCGTGATGAGCGAATCGAGTCCCCTCGGCCGTTAATCTTGGTTTTCGTGATCGGGACACTGCCTCACTGTCAACCAGCTACTCAATTGTCTTCACGAGGCTGAGTGCACCCAGTTCCAGCCTTCACGTCAGTTTCTAAAATCCCTGATGGAGCCGGGAATCGAACCTGGGGCATCTGGGTGAGAGGCAGGCACTCTACTCTAACACCACGGGGCCGGACAATTATATGATACTAGCAGAAGTACCCATTCTTCAAACGGTCTTCGGTATTAATAACCAGATGTTATCAATTGATCTACTTTTGCAATGTATAGGGGCTTGGAACCTGTTTGTTGGCAAAGAAAAATGATTAGCTAAAATGTGCTCTCAAACTAAATTTACCTAACGTGTTCTTCCTGGCGTGAAAATAAAATTGAAAACCTCGTAGACGAATCGCAATACACGTCACATACGAACCTACCCTAACCGTTGTGTCAAGTGCCCAACTACAGGAAGACCCCTTTTATAAATTATAAATGCTTGTGGTGCATGAAAATTCAGTTTTCTATAGCCTCCAATGGCCCAAATTCCTAAAATCAGCAAAAAACAGTCTACTATTTCAAATCAGGAATTTTTGAAAATAATGTTGCTGTTTGGAGATATAATAGACCTTCTGTACGACATATCGCACGTGTAAGTCGTGTGAAAAAAAATCTAGGGTAGTCTACTCCTTAAACCCCTTAAGCGCATTGATGAATTTTACATTTTTAGTTGGTTCCGTGATAACCTTATAGCCATTTGCAACCTTTCACAGAAATGAAATAAATGGAGTGACATTACTTATTCCAGAAACGTTAATCCACCCAGCCGTTCTCGAGTTATAAGGACACAAAATATTGTCCACAGACAAAGAGACCGACAGACAGACAAAAAAATATATATTTTTGCGTGCATCCGCCACAAAACAGTCTAAAGCGGGCAAATATGTCAAATTTCCGTGGAAATGCAGAAAAAACAGACAAACATTCATTTTTATATAATAGAGAAGGGATATAATAGACCTTCCGTACAACACCCGCACGTGTAAATCGCGTGAAAAAATTCTAGAGTACCTCTTGACCCCTTAAGCGCATTGTATGTATTGATGAATATTTCAGTTTAATTTGGATCCGTTATAACCTTATAGCCGTTTGCAAACCTTCACAGTAATGTAATAAATGGAATTGCATTGCGTCTTAGAGAAATAGATGGACCTCAGAGATTCAGTTGCCATGGTTACCGGCATGCATTCTTTCATTAATTTATTAAGTTAAATTAGTGTTCAGGGAATATCTCAAAAACTGTTGGTTTTAGGGCCTTAAAATGTGGTTTTCGGGGTCCCTTTCGGGCCCCCGAGTTTCGTTTCTCACATTGAGGGACTGAAAATGAGATTTGTTTCACCCTTCTACGCCTATTTCAGCATGTATTTTAAGGGGGTAGGGCCCCTTTTATGAGAGGTACGGAGAAGAGTTACATCAATGATTGGTGTCGTGCCTCTGAAGCATATCTGTATCAAATTTTACGTTGATCCACTCAGCCGTTCTCGAATTATAAGGACACAAAAAATTGTCCACAGACAGACAGACAGACAAACAAACAAACAAACAAACAAACAGACAGACAGACAGACAGACAAAAAAATTATTGCGCGCATCCATCATAGAGTCTGAAACGCGCAAATATCGCAAATTTCCGTGGAAATTCAGAAAAAACAGACAAACTTTCATTTTTAGCCTATTGAAAAGATAGGCTTATGAGATCACCTTTTGTCCGTGTTTGTGTGCGTGTATGTGTGTGAGGTGTGTGTGTGTGTGTGTGTGTCCCCCTAATAAATTCTAAACGGCTGGAGCGATTTAATTGAAATTCCTAATCATGCGATTCAAGTTTGAATGCTACACGTACACAATAATCTATAACTCTAGGACCTACATATATAAAATCAAACATGGCGACGATCCGAAATATTTAGTCGGTTCTCAATATCTACGAATCTATTACATATTTCAAACTTAAATTTTGTATGTTGATAGTGGCAGTTAACCTAAGTAGGATATATGAAAATAGGCTGTATAGTTCTTCACGGAACTACTTGTTATATATATAGAGACTAGCAGAAGTACCCATTCTTCGAACGGTCTTCGGTATTAATAACCAGATGTTATCAATTGAGCTAAGTTGCAATGTTTAGGGGCTTGGAATCTGTTTGTTGGCAAACAAAAATTATTAGTTAAAATGTGCTCTCAATCTAAATTTACCTAACGTGTTCTTCCTGGCGTGAAAATAAAATTGAAAACCTCGTACACGAATCGCAATACACGTCACATACGAACTGACCCTAACCGTTGTGGCAAGTGCCCAACTACAGGAATACCCCTTTTATAAATATTAAAGGCTGTGCATGAAAATTCTTTTTTTTTTTAGCCTCCAATGGCCCAAATTCCTAAAATCAGCAAAAAAAAGTCTACTATTTCAAATCAGGAATTTTTGAAAATAATGTTGCTGTTTGGAGATATAATAGACCTTCTGTACGACATACCGCACGTGTAAGTCGTGTGAAAAAAAATCTAGGGTACTCCTTGAACCCCTTAGGCGCATTGATGAATTTTACAGTTTTAGTTGGTTCCGTGATAACCTTATAGCCATTTGCAACCTGTCACAGAAATGTAATAAATGGAGTGGCATTACGTATTCCAGAAATAGATGGAAAGTTGGATGCCACCTCTTGAGATACTGTTGTCATGGTTAGTGGCTTGCATTCCTTCTTTAGTTTATTAAATGAAATTAGTTTTCTGGCAATATCTAACAAACTGTTGGGTTTAGAGCCTTAAAATATAGTTTTCGGGAACCCTTTACGGCCCTTGAGGGGCCCCGAGTTTTGTTTCTGACACCAAGATTTTGAAAATGAGCTTTGTCTCTTCGTTGTACGCCATAATAATGATAATAATTAAAAGAATAATAGTAATAATAATATAACAATATAGGGATAGGGATATAATAGACTTTCCGTACCATACCCGCACGTGTAAATCGCGTTAAAAATTCTAGATTACCCCTTGACCCCTTAAGCGCATTATATGTATTGATGAATATTTCAGCTTAATTTGGATCCGTTTTAACCTTATTGCCGTTTGCAAACCTTCACAGTAATGTAATAAATGGAATTGCATTGCGTCTTACAGAAATAGACGGACCTCTGAGATTCTGTTGCCATTGTTACCGGCATGCATTCCTTCATTAATTTATTAAGTGAAATTAGTTGTTTGGGAATATCTCAAAAACTGTTGGTTTTAGGGCCTTAAAACGTGGTTATCGGGGTCCTTTTAGGGCCCCCGAGTTTCGTTTCTCACATTTAGGGGCTGAAAATGAGCTTTGTCTCACGCTTATTTCAGCATGTATTTTAAGGGGGTAGGCACCCTGTTATGAGAGGTACGGAGAAGAGTTACATCAATGATTAGTGACGTGCCTCTGATGGATATCTGTATCAAATTTTACGTTAATCCACCCAGCCGTTCTCGAGTTATAAGGACACAAAAAATTGTCCACAGACATACAGACTGACAGACAAAAATATATTTTTGCGTGCATCCGTCACAAAACAGTCTGAAACGGGCAAATATGTCAAATTTCCGTAGGAATTCAGAAAAATCAGACAAACATTCATTTTTATATAATAGAAAAGGGATATAATAGACCTTCCGTACCACACCCGCACGTGTAAATCGCGTGAAAAAATTCTAGAGTACCCCTTGACCCCTTAAGCGCATTGTGTGTATTAATGAATATTTCAGCTTAATTTGGATCCTTTATAACCTTATTTATAGCTGTTTGCAAACCTTCACAGTAATGTAATAAATGGAATTGCATTGCGTCTTACAGAAATAAATGGACCTCTGAGATTCAGTTGCCATGGTTACCGGCACGCATCTATATATTTAAAACAGTAAGGTGATTTTTGTTATCACGAGATAGAGAGAACGACAGAACCAATTTACTTCGTAGAGCACTCTAACGAAAGCTCTTGGCCTGTAGATTTGCAGAGTGTCTCTAAAATAAACAAATATAATACGGTATATTTTTAAATAAATATAGAAAATAGCAGAATTCTTTCCCCTCGCGCATGCGCACAATCCGCCTGGGCTCATGACAAAATGGCGGTGAGAAGTCCATTAAAATGTAAGTTATTTAATAAGCTTCCATGTAATTGAAAACATACATTAACCAAGTTCTGACAATACAATATAAAAACAGTATGAACATATACGAATATATATTGATTTTATTGATAATGAATTGGATTATTTTCTTCAGATAGCGGCTTTTGAAGATAGTGAATGGTTGCGTCTGCATCTAAATGGGAGTGCGCGAGTAGCTATTTGGTTAAGGCGATTGACTGTGGATCCAAGGATCGCAGGTTCGATCCCAACTCTCGCCATTATTATTTTTTTTTTTTTTTGCCACTGAAATATTGTTTTATCAAGGAGTATTAGTAAGGTTTTATGTCAGTTAAAGATACATATTTCTACACATTTTCTCAACACGTTTTATTTCCGTTTTACCATTGCATTACAGCATGTCCTCACTACGTCGTTTGAATATCTGTAATCAGTTCCAGTAACTGACAACAGATGGCAGTACCTCGCCAATATAGTTCCAGTAACTGAGAGCAGATTGCGTCGATATATTTAAAACACAAGGCATGGCCTTGATGGCGAGTTTTCGCGTGATAGTTAAATATTGTTTTATCAAGGATTATTAGTAACGTTTTATGTCAGTTAAAGATTCCTACATTCCCTCTCAATAAGTTTTATTTCCGTTTTACCATTGCATTACAGCATGTGGTCAAAAGAGCTAATATCTGCCATCAATTGCAGTAACTGACAACAGATGGCAGTACCTCGCCCATATAGTTTCAGCAACTAACAACAGATGGCAGCACCATTGCATCGATATATTTAAAACACAAAACATGGCGCGTTTTCAAGTGATGGAGAGTTATAGAGGGGAATTTTTAAGAAGGGAAACGTTGAAGAACATTAACTGACAGTTGAGTGTGTAGGCTATGTTGTTTATGTACTTTAATATTGCAATTTCTTCCCAATGCTTCGGTGGTCAAGTTGGTAGCATCCTAGACTAAAAGTTATAAATTATGCATCGTCGATATACTCTTAAATTATTAGTAAAAAGGTAGTTTTCCAGGCCCTGGCGCGTGTCCACAATTGCTTTCGCCATGAGAGACACTTGGCAAACATAATTCGTTTGAAGGGCTCCGACATCGTTGTCACTCAGCCCCATGTACTTTGGTGTGTAAGTGTAAAATTTTCTCTGATAACCCGTATTATTGTGATAGCTGCATTACTTTGTGTATTTGTAATTAAGGTGGGAAATGGCAAGGTGACGGCCGAGGCCTTAAGTTAGGAACCATCCCGGTATTTGCCTTGAGTGGAAGTGGGAAACCACGGAAAACCACATCTAAGATTGTCGAGGTGGGAATCAAACCTTCCTCTTCTTAGTTATACCTCTAGAGACTGAATGTGCCCCGTTTTTGCCCTCAGACCAGAATTAAATTTCTTGGCAGAGCAGGAAATGTAACCCGGGTCTCCGAGGCGATAGCCAAGAATGGGTGGGCTTCCATGTGTTAATACGATTTTTGACATGCACGGGACATAGAATTCTAAAACAGCCTCCATTAGGGTGACTGCCGAAGTGAGTATTGAGTATATGCCTAAGCTCATTCCAGTAGTTGGCGAAGTTATTCTATGTTCCCCTGCAAAATGTACTGCCATAAACTATAACAGGTGATGGAAATAGCTTATTTAGAGCAGTTTTGTACTGTTTATATCAAAATGAAGAACGTCATTCTGCGCTGCGTTTTCAAGCTATTGCCAAACATTTCGCTGGCAGGAACAATTATAAGGAATTTATTGTCAGCGATCAGTCTCATCGCATTCTCCTCACCAACCAACTTGAGTATGAGAGTCTCTGGACGGTCATGTTGAACTTCATTGTATAAGACAGTTGTTTAATGATTATTTGTTTAGAGTACTGAATCTAACTACGCAGTTGATTTCGGCAATGGAAGTATTTTTTGCCATTTAATATTTAGCGGCTCCGATATTGCAGGTCACTATAGTGTTATCGAATAATACGAAGCCACATTTAAAATCCAATATAAATAGGCCATTTCAGAAACAATTCCAGATGTTATGCAGTACAGTGAAAGGTCTTTGACGATCAAATGTAAACATTGTTCTACATTGTATTTCTCTTGCGTAAAATCTACGCGCGGTTACTTTGGCCTTTACTGTTGTGATGGTAAAATTGATCTGCTGAAATATAAAATATTTGCCAAGCTGCAACAATGCAATGATATTAATTTTAAAGTCTGTCTGTCTGTCTGTTAGGTAGTCAGCCCGAAGGCTGGTTGGATCCTCAAAAAGTACCGCCATTACGTTATGTGAGTAGATACCCACAAAAACCCAAGGCAGCGCTATTTTGAGGCGTTCTAGGCAAGAAGAGGAGTGAGGTAGTTTGCCATTGCTTTCCTCACTGAGTCAGAACAGTAGTCCTAACCCTATGAGTTGAACCTTTCACAGCATTCACAGGCACTGACTGTGCCCCGAATGCCATTACTAAGCACCACCCATACCTCAGTAGCTTCCATATAATCACAGCCATGAGTGAGACTGAGACATCGGTGAAAAGCCACCTTTTACTCTAGCCTGTGCCAACTGACAAATGCAAAAGTACTGTATTCATCAAGAGATGGGGAACATTGAGCTTATATCCAGTAGTTCAAACACATACATCAGCGTTAACATATTGGCGAACATATTTCATTTGATGGACTCAGACATCGTCGTCACTCAGCCCCGTCTATTTTGGTGTGCGAGTGTAAACTTTTCTCTGATAACCTGTGTTAATGTGATGGCTGTGTTGATGTGTGCATTTGTAATTAATGTGGGGAATGGGGAGTTAACGACTGAGGCTTTAAGTTAGGAACTATCCCGGTATTTGCCTGGAGTGGAAGTGGGAAACCACGGAAAACCAAATCCAAGATTGTTGAGATCGGAATCAAACTTTGCTCTTCTTAGTTTTGCCTCACGAGTGCGCCCCGTTCCAGTCCTCAGACCAGAATTAAATTTCTTGGCAGAGCGGGGATCGAACCTGGAATCCGGGGCAATAGCTCAGAATGTAGCCTTAAGAATGGGCTTCCCTGTGTTAATACGATCTTTGACAAGCACTGAACATATAATTCTAAAACTCCCTCCATTACTGTGGCTGGCGAAGTGAGTCTATGCTCATTCCAGTAGTGGCGAAGTGATTCTATGCTCCCTTTCATAATTTACTGTCATGGAAATACAAAGTATTGTACCTTCAACAGGTGATGGAAATTCATTATTTACAGCAATTTCATTCTGTTTATTTCAAAATGAAGATCGTCATCCTGAGTTGCGTTTGCAAGCAAATTGCAAAAATTGCAAGGATTTTATTATTGGCGATCAATCTCATCGCATTCTCATCAGCAACCAACTTGAGAATGGAAGTATTCATTGTATATGTGAATATTATTGTTTATTGATTATTTGTTTAGAGTGCATAACAATGGGTCTAACCACGCAGTTGATTTTGGCAATGGAAGTAAGTTATTATTTGCCATTTAATATTTGGCGGCTACGTTGATGCAGGCCACTATAGTGTTATATAAAATGACGTTAATTTGGGCAGAAATGCTGCTATAAATAAACCCATTTGACGAAATAGAACATTAGCCGCAAAAAAGTGGGAAATCGGAGAAAAATACGAAGCCACTTTTAAAATCCAATATAAATATGGCATTTCAGAAACAATTCCAGATACTATGCCGTTACAGTTTAGGGTCCTTGACGAACAAATGTAAACATTGTTCTGCACTGTATTTCTCTTGCGAGAAATCTACACTTGGTTACTTTGACCTTTGCTGTTGTAATGGTAAAATTAATCTGAATAAATATAAAATATTTGACAGGCTTTAACAATTATTTTTCACTGGAGATGATATCTCAAGGAATTCCAGAGGGACTAATCGGCAGTACAATGCTATGTCCTTCGTTTCACGGCGCAGCGGTCAAGCTGTATGCCTCTCACCAAGGCGGATCGGATTCGATTCCCGGTCAATGCATGTGAGATTTTTGATGTGAAAGGCCATGTCCTGTGGTTCGGATTCCACGTTAAACGGAGGTCCCGTGGCTTATGATCGCGAGATTAACGGTCACGTTAAACTGCAAGTTTCCTTCCTTCCTTCGTTTCATTTGGAGCCAATGTTCCTGTGCCACACGCACACGGTCCACATTGTTTTAAAATGTATGGAATTGCACATCATCGCATTTCTTCGTTATATTCCAAAAATATAAGCGATGGTTTGCGGCCAGTTGTATTAGACTCATCAGAGTTCTTGAATCCCTTGGAACTAAACGACTGGCCGCCACATACTCCAAACGCTTGGCCCGTTATGCTGCTTAGAAATCTGAACGGTTCTCAAGGACTCCTAAATGCAACCATATTGCTTGGATTTGGAAATAATAGGTGCAGTTAAAATTAGGCAGAGATGTCTAATCCTTCGACTTGATTTAACACCATCCGATAAAACACTATCATTTTCTTTTAAGAGGCAATATTTTCCAATTCATTTGGCATACTTTATCACAATCAATAAAGCTCAAGGGGAAACTCTGGAACGTATAGGCCTCAATTTGCCCCAACAATTTTTCAGTCATGGCCAGCAGTATTTTGCAATGTTGAGAGTGCAATCTTTTGACGCCCTCATAGTTTCAATAGAGTCAAAAAATAATCGTACAAAGAATGTACAGTAGGCCAATTCTTCAGTAAATATTTTTCTATTGACCGTCATGTTTTGACGGGTTTCAACTAGTACTTTCATTAATTTATTAAGTGAAATTAGTTTTCTGGGAATATCTCAAAAACTGTTGGTTTTAGGGCCTTAAAATGTGGTTTTCAGGGTCCCTTTCGGGCCCCCGAGTTTCGTTTCTCACATTGAGGGGCTGAAAATGAGCTTTGTTTCGCCCTTCTACGCCTATTTCAGCATGCATTTTAAGTGGGTAGGGCCCCTTTTATGAGAGGTACGGAGAAGAGTTACATCAATGATTAGTGTGGTGCCTCTGATGGATATCTGTATCAAATTTTACGTTGATCCACCCAGCCGTTCTCAAGTTATAAGGACTCGAAGAAGTTGTCCACAGACACACAGACAAACAGACAGACAGACAAAAAAATTATTTTGGCGCGCATCCGTCATAAAACAGCCTGAAACGCGCAAATATCGCAAATTTCCGTAGAAATTCAGAAAAAACAGACAAACTTTCATTTTTATATACATAGAGATGAGACTTTCCAAGTCGATTTGCTCGTAGAAATATGGAATATAGCTCTTCCTGGGCGTATCAATGCGAGGAGCAATGTTCGTGGTTTCCACTTCAAAGAAGTGGGAACCGAACCCAGCGTTTTAACCCTCCCTCTGCACACGTCTATAACGATTACATATTCTGCACACCAGGATCAGGGTGACCCTTTCATAATTACTCTAATTACCATGTATGCGTTGCAGTTTTTTCCTTTAGCACTCATTCTGTCATATTCTGGGATGAATGTTATACGATCTGCTACAACAAATAAACATTTCTAAAAATTACAAATGCGTTTTAATCACTGTTGGTATTGCCCGGAACCTCTCTGAAAGTAATTTTTGAACAACTCACATCATAAAGTTAAAATGTATTCTACAACCCTAATAACAGCCAACATGCTATGCCAAAACATAAATTCAAGTACCTTGAATCCAACAATCCATGTTATCATCAACACTAAACAACAATGAAAACACACCAAGTCTCTGTTGACTGCTTATGTTTCACAGTTTTCACAGAGGTTTGCTGCATGATCGGGACAGTAAAACTTACTGCAACTATTGCGCACTAAGCGTGTCTTCCGGTCTTTTGTGTAGGGACAAATAGCACATCTTTTCACCTTTAAAACAACAAGGTGTGTTCTTGCGCCCAATGGTAGGGGGGTCAAATCAGCTCCAAGTACATCAGCAATGCGACACTTCAAGTTTCTCTGGATGTTTGGATTGTTCAGTCGTCTCTCCATAAATGTTTTGCACAGTAATCTGGACAAACCTTTCAGAAATTGCCTTCGGGGACACTTCTCTCTCGGATTTACCAAAAGGAACAGTACATTGGCATTGATTCCTGCCTGGCCCGTGATTGCAAACCAGAAACGTAAGGGCCATCGCACTGTCGCTCTTGCAACCGAGTATGTGTGACATAGTTGGTCAAATGTATCTGTTCCACCCTTTGTCATATTGTACGCGAGAATCATCTGTGGCTTTTCTGTTTCTGGATCTATGGAAATATCCCTGTGCATGGAGGAGAGTACGAGTACATTTTTGTTGTTCTTAGGCGCAAATGACAGCAATGTCATTGATCTTGAGGAAGCAAACTTCGCCGTACCGACTGGATTTTTTCCAATAAATCTAGGCGGTATCTCAGCCTTGCTTTTCCTAATAGTTCCCAAAACAGTTAGCTTGTATGAGGTTAACATCCGTTCTGCGACAGGTATGGAAGTAAACCAATTGTCCATAGTCAAATTCCTGTTCGTACTATGCACAGGTTCTGACAGCTTCCTCACATAGTACTCTGGTACTGATTCACCTCGTTCTTTAGGAACAGTTCCAACATAAGGTAGGGCATTTAGCATGTAGAACGTCTTGGCATCATTCAGCATAACGATCTTCATGCCATATTTATCTGGTTTCTGAGGTAAATACACTTTGAAAGGACATCTTCCCCTGAACCCAACCAACTGCTCATCAATTGTCATATATTCATGAGTTGTACTGTATAATACGATGTGCAGTTTTTAATGAATATATCCCATGCTTCTCCTATAGCGGACAACTTGTCAGTTTCCTTTCTAAGGGGCCTTGTTGTTTTGTCGTTAAATCTTAGGCATGAAAATAGAAACTGAAATCGTCTTAGACTCATAGTTGCTCTGAAAATATCAACCCCGTAGTCGGTGGACCAGAGGTCAGAAAGATTGGCATGGATGCTTGTAAGGACACCTGCTGCAAAATACAATCCTAACAGAGCACGCAATTCACAGTCATCAATCAAACCAGTGTAGCTATAACGAGAGTCAATAACAGCCCTTCGGTTAATTTCTTCGTTTGTGTATTGCACTACTGTATAATGTTTCTTATTTCAGCAGAGATAAATAGATCCCACGCTTCGAGGACTGTTTTGACGCGTTTTGCCTCCCCTTTAACGCCGGGTAAATGAGTAACGATATTATCTCGCACTGGTCGTCCCTGTCGGCTTGGTGGTATTGAGCTCCATCGATACCCATTCTTCCCTCTTAGTGTGATGGATTGAAGATCATTGTCGTCTTCTATACTGCTCTCGGCACTTCGTTCAGAATCCGTATCGTATACTTGTTCTTCGGTAGCATTATCAGTGTCTGTCAGCTCTTCCTCTTGAAAGTCTTCCTTATCTGATATATCAAGTTGTTGTAGTATAGCAGCCACATCAATTGCAATATTTCCATTGAGTGCCATTTGTTATATGGAACTGAAAACATATACCAATGAAAACATACAATTAGATTACGATGTATAAAATATAACCTTCTGGGATGTACTTTCCCTGATAACAAAGTGGCCAATTCAACCAGTTTGGTGGAAATAAAAATCGAGAACAGTAAGAAAAAGATACTTACTTTGCACTCCAGGGTCAGTGTGACCCTTCCAGGAATTAAATACTGTTCTATACGGTTGTTAAGCGCTGTACGTCACTGACCGTGCGTCTACTATCTCTTGTGACTCTACACTGAAATTACATCAAGGCCACAAAGATCCTTCTCTTCCACTGCACATGAGTGGGAACTTAATGAACCTTGCAGGGTCACCCTGACCCTGGTGTTCAGAGCGAGGGTTAAGGCCCTAAAACGAACGGTTTTCGAGATATTGCCAGAAAACCATCCCCGGTCTGGGAAATTTCAGCGGTTGCCATAGTAACGTTGATCTGTTTCTCAGAGGGAACACAGTTATTTAGGAATATCTCCGAAACCGTCCATTTTAGGAACTTAAAAAGTGTGTTCCGGGGTTCCTACAGGACCTCCGAGTATTGTTTCTCGTATCTGCCGGCTTAAAATGAGCTAAATCCGACCTTTGTACCGATTGTCCTTCCTCAGTGCCAAGGGGCCGAAAAAAGTCACTTACAAATTGAATCTTCAAAAACCGTTTCTCAGTGGGCCTCTACATACTCGGATCAACCAACATGCAAAATTTCAGCTTTCTAGATCTAGTGGTTTGAGCCCTGCGTCGATGAGTCAATTTTGGATTATATATAATAGTCTAGCAGAAGTACCCGCTCTTCGAACGGTGTTCGGTATTAATAACCAGACATTATCAATATTGAGCTACTGTTGCAATGGTTAGGGGCTTGCCAGAGCGAAGTTATTTCTCTGGGAATATCAAAGACACTGTCAATTTAAGGGCCTTAAAATGTGGTTTTCGGAGACTCTTTATAGACACCCGAATTTTGTGTCTCACATTGAGAAGCGCAACACATGCTTTGGTCGTCCTTCTAGGATAATTTTTATATTTCGCCAATTTTAGCATGTATTTTGAAAAGTTTTTTTCCTATATCAACCCTTCTATGAGAAGTACGGTGAAGAGTTTTACAAATGATTGGTGTATTGACTTTCATGGATACCTAATTTTGCGATGCTCCAAACATTCGAACACGAGTTATAAGCGTACATAAAGATGCACAGAAAGTATGCCTTACTTCGAAGGGGAAGTAAAGCCGGCGGTCCCATGTCATAGATTTATGTCATATAATAGAACCTTCCACTAAATACAATTGTGTGAAGCTAAATTTGTTGGTTAGATATGATTAACGCTCTATTAGTTCCAAAGTTTGCCACCAGGTGCCGGTTGAGGTGGCATCTAGTAGCCAAGTCACTGCTAGGTGTCATTGACGGTAGCATTTGGTAGCAAAAGTAGGAACTACTGGAAATTGATCGTCTGCAATCCTTACCTGAAATACAGATAACACACACTAATACAGCCATCACAATTAACACCGGTTATCAGACAGATTCTACACACACTCAAAGTGCACGAGGCTACGTGAACGCGTTGTCGCAGCTTCTAAACTGAGGAACCAACCAACGTACAACATATCACCCAGATATCCGAATATGGATATATCAACCACACAGTATCAAACAAAATCATCCTTACGATGAACCCGTTTGTCGAAAAAAAAAAAAAAAAAAAAGGAAATGTGCTCAATCTAAATTCACTTAACGTGTACTTCCCGACGTGAAAACAAAATTAAAAACCTCGTAAACGAAACGCAATACACCTCACATAAAGACTGACCCTCACCGTTGTGTAAGTCTCCATCCACAGGAAGACACCTTTAACAAATTTTAAAGGCTTGTGGTGCATGAATATTCAGTTTTTTTAGCTTCCAATGGCCCTAATTCCTAATAGCCGCAAAAATACACACATCAAAAAAAGTTTTGCATCACCTCGGTTCCCAGATCTCCGGCATATAGACGTTGACTGTGTATATTGTATCCAAGATACAGTCCCTTTGACTGTTCATAGATGTCACTAAAACTGCTCAAAGATGTAAACAACCATGCATGAGCAGGGCCTATTAGACGGAGGGGGTACGACAGCCGATCAGTTCCAGTCATTCCACCAGGACGAAGGTACGCTGCTCATGTTGTCTGTAGTTCTACCATGCCTAGAAGGTCAATACCGCAGTTCGATCGCGTCCGCATTGTTACTTTGTGTCAAGAAGGGCTCTCAACAAGGGAAGTTTCCAGGCGTCTCAGAGTGAACCAAAGCGATGTTGTTCGGACATGGAGGAGGTACAGAGATACAGGAACTGTCGATGACAGGCCTCGCTCAGGCCGCCCAAGGGCTACTACTGTAGTGGATGACCGCTACTTACGGATTGCCGCTCGGAGGAACCCTGACAGCAATGCCACCATGTTGAATAATGCGTTTCGTTCAGCCACAGGACGTCGTGTTTCAACTCAAACTGTGCGCAATAGGCTGCATGATGCGCAACTTCACTCCCGACGTCCATGGCGAGGTCCAGCTTTGCAACCCCGACACCATGCAGCGCGGTACAGATGGGCCCAACAACATGCTGAATGGACCCCACGGAATTGGCATCACGTTCTCTTCACCGATGAGTGTCGCATATGCCTTCAACCAGACAATCGTCGGAGACGTGTTTGGAGGCACCCTGGTCAGGCTGAACGTCTTAGACACACTGTCCAGCGAGTGCAGCAAGGTGGTGGTTCCCTGATGTTTTGGGGTGGCATTATGTGGGGCCGACGTACGCCACTGGTGGTCATGGAAGGCTCCGGAACGGCTTTACGATACCTGAATGACATCCTCCGACCCATAGTGCAACCATATCGGCAGAATATTGGAGAGGCATTTGTCTTCATGGACGACAATTCTCGACCTCATCGTGCACATCTTGTGAATGCGTTCCTTCAAGATAACGACATCGCTCGACTACAGTGGCCAGCATGTTGGCCAGACATGAACCCTATCGAACATGCCTGGGATATGTTGAAAAGGGCTGTTTATGGACGTCTTGACCCACCAACCACTCTGAGAGATTTACGCCGAATTGTCGTTGAGGAGTGGGACAATTTGGACCAACAGTGTCTTGATGAACTTGTGGATAGTATGCCACGGCGAATACAGGCATGCATCAATGCAAGAGGACGTGCTACTGGGTATTAGAGGTAGTGGTGTGTACTGCAATCTGGACCACAAATGCTGAAAGTCTAGCTGTATGATGGTACAACATGCAATGTGTGGGTCTCATGAGCAATAAAACGAGCTGAAATGTTGTTTGTGTTGATCTCTATTCCCTTTGTATTTAACGGTTCCGGAACTCTTGGAACCGAGGTGATGCAAAACTTTTTTTGATGTGTGTACTATGTCAATTCAGGAATTTGTGAAAATAATGTTGCTGTTTGGAGATATAATTCTGTACGACATATCACACGTGTAAATCACGTATAAAAATTCTAGGGTACCCCTTGACCACCTTATGCGCATTGATGAATTTTACAGTCTAAGTTGGTTCCGTGATAACCTTATAGCCATTTGAAAACTTTCACAGAAATGTGATAAGGGGAGTGGCATTGCTTTTTGCAGAAATAGGTGGAAAGTTGGATGTCTTCTCTTGAGAACCTGTTGTCATTGTTGCCGGCTTGCATTCCTTCATTAGTTTATTAAATTCAATTAGTTTTCTGGGAATATCTCAGAATCTGTTGGTTTTAGAGCCTTAAAATGTAGTTTTCGGGAACCCTCGAGTTTTGTTTCTACCACCGAGGGGCTAAAAATGAGCTTTGTCTCGTCGATGTTTGCCATAATATAATAATAATATTAATAATGATAATAATATAATAAATACAATAAAGGGATAGCGATATAAAAGTCATTCCGTACCACACGCGCACGTGAAAATCGCGTGAATAAATTCTAGTGTACCCCTTGTCCCCCTTAAACGCATTATACGTATTGATGAATTTTACAGCTTAGTTTGGTTCCGTGATAACCGTATAGCCGTTTGCAAACTTCACAGAAATGTAATAAATGGAATCGCATTGCGTCTTACAGAAATAGATGGTCCTATGAGATTCCGTTGCCATGGTAACCGGCTTGAATTATTTCATAGATTATTAAATGAAATTAGTTTTCTGGGAATATCTCAAAAACTGTTGGTTTTAGGGCCTTAAAATGTGGTTTTCGCCCCGAGTTTTGTTTCTCACATTGAGGGGTTGAAAATAGGTTTTGTCTCGTCCTTCTATGCCTATTTCAGCATGTATTTTAAGGGGGTAGGCACCCTTTTATGAGAGGTACGTAGAAGAGTTACATCAATGATTAGTGTGGTGCCTCTGATGGATATCTGTATCAAATTTTGCGTTGATCCACCCAGCCGTTCTCAAGTTATAAGGACTCAAAGTTGTCCACAGACACACAGACAGACAGACAGACAAAAATTTTATTTTCGCGCGCGTCTATCATAAAACAGTCTGAAACGCGTAAATAACGCAAATTTCCGTAGAAATTCAGAAAAAACAGACAAACTTTCATTCTTATATATAGAGAGATTACTTATGTAAAAGTTGTTCTAAACAATTGTTTATTTGTTGTTGTTTTTTTTTTCGTATTTCGCGAGTCACGAATTTTGACTGTCACATAGGCATTACAGCACTATACACAATCAATACTGGAAAATTACTTCAAAATCTGGAGACTTCAACCCAATGTGAGCAAAACAGAAGTGTCTTGCATCCATTCAAATAATCGTTCGGCGAGCGTGAAAATGAATGAAAGTTTTGGAGGCAGATTTCTTCGTCATAATTGGACCCCAAAATACCTTGGCGTCATCTTAGACCGTACACTATCCTTCAAACAACACCTCCTGAACTTAGCACTAGAGTTGATAACTAGAAACAACATCCTCCATAAACTATGTGGAACTACCTGGGGATCTTCAGCAACCACCTTGCGATCTTCTGCCTTGGATTTGGTGTATTCAAGTGCTGAGTATTGTGCACCTGTTTGGTTGAACAGTCATCACACAAGGCTTGTAGACACCCAACCTTATACCACAATGCGCACCATATCTGGCGCAATTACATCCACTCCACTCCAGTTCATTGGCTTCCACAGCTAACCGGTATAGTGCCACCTGATCTACGCCGAACTAATGCCCTTATGAAAGAATTCCACGAGTCTACCCGTGCATAATGACCTGCCAATTTTGAATCTTAAAAGACTAAAATCACGCCATCCAGCTCTGCGTGATGCTGCTGACATGGATGATCAGAACTTTAAATCTCTTGATGAATGGAAAGGTCGGTGGGAAGCAGCAACACACCTGCGTCTGACGTATGTTTTACAAATCTGTAGCACCCTTGGGTTCTGGTGCTTAAGTGTAGTCTATTTTGAATAAGTCTATACCGTACGTTATCTGTAATACCTCAGTTGTGAGGTGTTGCACATGGGAATGAACCAGGAGTTAATGAAAAGCAGACAAAGAGTTCAACAATGATTATACAATTATTAGTTTTTCTATCGTTCAAAATATTTGAATAATATTTACTTTTAATCAGCAAATTACCTTTTCTTGCAAATTTGTACTGACGTTCATTTTATACAATTATCACTCCAAAACCGGGAACATCTTCCTGGGTGAACCTCATTCCAACCCTCAGACCAGCAACAAATATCTTTGCAGAAATCGAACCCAGGAATTTTGGATCCAGTGTATCAATACATACCCGCGATCAAAGAAAACGGCAGTCTTGTGACTATGCTGTGGTACTTCATATTACGTAGTGCCAAGATAGACAGAAGGTTTCATCATGGAAGTATATTAGTATCCTAGGAAATATGAAATAATATCTATCTATTTGTGGAAATGCCAACAACCGTTATTATGCTGGGCACGTCATGGCATACAGAAGTTGAAGTGCTGCGATGTAAGGTGTAATCTTCAGAGTACCGAATAATTCACTTCACGATAAACCTTCATCGTGTGTTGCCCAGCTATTCTTTGGAGGCTACTGGTACTTGTTAAGTCAGACCAAGCATTTTATATTATGAGGGAGCCGACACCATTTGCTGTGGTTACAGATCTCTGGTAGGATGTCTTAATTTACTTCAACTGAAAGCAAGTTACCTCCCTTGAAATTTGATGAATTGTCACTAATTTTTACATGAAGTGATTTTTCTTTTGGGAGTTGTTACACCATTCGTAGAGGTCATCAACTTCCCATTGGTGTTTATCAATTCGAGGGTGTGGATTCTTGATGACATTGATTCCACTTACTCTGTTATTTCTACCAATATTAAGAGAAGACTGCAGGTTAGTGTAAATACTACGCTGTAATTACCATAATCCCCAAATCGCGATTTGTCTTGTTTGATACTAATGTTGGTAATTTTCTGTAATTGTAAACTTTGCCACCGGAGAATTAGCCACATTGTAAATGAAAAGAAATGAAAGAATGAATGAGTGAATGAATGAATGAAATTTTGGACTGAAACTCATGTTAACCTCTTCCGTGGGAGCCTCCCTCCATGATTGGAAAAACTGTAGATCTAGTGGTAAGATGGAAGAGAATACAATTTGCCTCTTTCCATTATTATTAAGAAATTTAATTGGTCCGCAATATAGAGAAACTGTATAAAATATATAAATAGATGCTGAACATGCAGAAGAAATTAAGGCGGTATAAATCGGTCTTCCTGGATTATGGCAGAAGATGATAGTGACTACAATTCCTCCGTCAGCTCTACAAAATTGCTGAAATGATATTAATCCATGTATTTTAAGTGATTGAGTCTCCAGTTTTAAACTGGTTTGATGCAGCACTCCATGTCTCTCTGTCTTGAGCTAATCGTGTCATATCTACATAGCCCCAACACCCTACTCCTAGACAATTAGTTTAATATATTCTAACCTTGACCTACCCTTACAGTTCTCGTCTTCCTCTCTTCCTTCCATCGCTAAGTTAGCTATTCCTGAGTGCATTAGTATATGCCCGGTCAACCTATCTCTTCTCTTCATTAGGGGCATGGTGGCTCAGCGGTCTAGCTGTATGCCTCTCACCAAGGCGGTCCGGGTTCGATTCCCGGTCAATGCATGTGAGATTTTCGAAGTGAAATGCCATGTCCTGTGGTTCGGATTCCACGTAAAAAGGAGGTCCCGTGGCTCATAATCACAAGATTCACGGTCACGTAAAACTACAATCTTCCTTCCTTTTTCTTCTCTTCATTAGCACTTGCCAGTATCAACTCGTTTTTATACCTCTACACATCGTACTCCATCTGGCCCTAGACATCTTATCTTCATTATTCTCGTCTAACGCCATATTTCAATTGCCTCTATTCTCCTTTCTTCTTCTGCACGAATAGTTCGTGGTTTATTTTTCCAGAAAACACCTTGCTCCCTACAAAGGCTATCAAAGATTCTAAGGGAGAATTGTGTTATGAGGGATGTGCATAGAATGATGCATCTGTATACAGGACTAGCCACGTATTTGCTTTATTGTACATTTACATTTTTACACACGAACACACACACATATAGGTAGATAATCAGAGGCATTAAGTTAAACTAGTATGATACTGAGTTGGAAGGTCTTCATTGTCTTCAGCGTAATGGAACACTCCAGCTGGGCAGGTGGTATTGCTAAAGGTTGGTGTCAGTGGTCCGGGGTTCGTTTAAGCTCTCTGGGTTTCTGGGGGAGCAGGGTGGGTGCGGATGTACTCCAGACCTCGGAGGATCAGCTCGGGTATGGGTGGGGCTTCAGGGAGGTGGACGCCCTGGGGCTGGAAGCCATTCACTCCAGCGGTGTATGTGACCGTGATAGGGGTGCCATCAGGGGAGGTGTAGGAGTAATGGCCCTGGACCTCTTCAGCCTCGTTCTCCTGACCGGGGTTGGTCAGAACACCAGACTCTTCCTGTGCGATACCGTTCTCGGTTTCCAGGCTAAAACACGAGACAAATTAATTTTGATTATTCATCAATTTTCTTTTCACAGTGGCGCTGAAAGTTACATATACTGATAGGTGGGATTAAAACGTGCTTTCAAGGCGCACGATTATGAAGTTGCACATTAATAATAATGTTATTGGATTAACGGCCCTTTTAATTACTGTGGCTGACGCCGGGATGCCGGAAATTTGGCCCGAAAGAGATCTTTAACGTGCCAGTAAATCGATTCACACGGCTCCCTCGATTTTCTGCACAATGAAATGCCAACTGACTGATCCTGGAACCTTGGGCACAGGAGGCAAGACAATTACCGCTGCGCCATGCAACCAGTAGGATGCATGTTGTTGATAAGCCAGAAGAACTAGGAATGACTAAAGATATAGCAGGAACTGTGTGGTGAGACGTATATTAAAACATTTGAACGCTTAATGCTAGGTAATGTAATATTATTCATTATAGCCGTAGGGCCTATGTTGTAAAGTCTCCTCCCTTCAGTTGAAGTACTCCAGCTTGTCTTCACTGTGCATTTTCCTTGGTGAGCCAATCTCTTAACTATGGATTTGGCTGGGGATTGAAGGCTGGATTCTGTTCCCGCTGCAGCGTGAGCTTATCCATCGCTCCCCTATGGGTGGTGAAATAGTTCGGTATTGTCAGTAGCATGCTGAGCTGTTATGTCCAAGATCATGGGTTCAAAACCCGTCTGAAGTCGTCGGATTTTTAAGAGCGTTAAAATCCTTCAGTATGACTTCCTTCGGAGGGGAAGTAAAGCCAGTGGGCCCATGTCATAGATTTATGGCTTGTAAAAGAACCTACCACTGCAATCGGTATTGCGTAGCCAAATTTCTGGGTTATATTTGGCTGGTTAGAAACGTTCTATCAAATTCCAACCTTCGCCGCTAAGTGTCAGTGACACTGGCATCTCTGGTAGCTAGAAGCTGGAACTATTTGAAATGGAAATTGAACTTGCTGGGAGCCCACGGGCGTGCAATTATAATACCCCGCTGTGGCCATTGGTTGCAATCAAATATAATAAATAGTTCGAGAATAAGTTGTTCGCAAGCTGTATGCTTGGGGCTATAAATTCTATTAGATCAGAATTAATTTGAAGGCTTCTTTTTAGCTTGAATGCGACAGCCTCATCCATTAACGAGAAAAGTATTAATTTCTTATTTATTTCCCTAGTTAGATAACTTCAAGTCCTAAGAAATTCATAATCAGGAAGGAAAATTCCAACAGAAGTAGTTACGCTCCTTAAAACGATAGCGAATAAAATAAATAAAAGAAGTCGTAAGATTATGACTCTCTGTCTTGAAAGATGAGTGAATGTGACCATTGTCAACAGTCGAATGATTTTCCGTTGTTTCCCATTTTAAACCGGAAGCGCCTTCTAATAGGTCAAGGCCGCTTCCCTCCTACACCATGTCAAGTTTCATCCATCTGTCACTAACTCCTGTGAGAGGTTGGTATCCTGAAGGGCAACCTCCACATAAAGAACTCATCTCCTATCGTCCCCAACCCCGTATAAATGCGAATATTATGGGTCAGAAACACTTGTAAGGGAGGAAAGTTGGTAAAACTTAAGACTCCCAACACTAATGACGAAGAGCTTACCTGTACTGGTATGAGCCGTCATGGTTCACATCCTGGTTCTGTTTGATGATGACCCATCGCTCGGACTCGCGGGGCACGGCGGGAACTGGACTCTTGCGGATAGGGATAGGTAGGGCGGCGGCGGGTGAAGGGGCCGCTGAGATAGCACTGGGGGGTCTGGGTGTCTGCACTGCCACCAGTTTAGGTGCCTGGGGCTGCAGCTGAACGCTGATGGGGTTGTACGGCCTGAACTGGGGTCTGGCCTCGGACACAAACAGCACAGCGGCAACCAACAGCTGGAAAACATAACAACAATACATTATCTTCTTAGAAGATCCTTGAAAAATAAATCAAAGTTCAATACGTCGGAAAATAGATTAAACATAACATGGTACAAACCCAACATTAGGTTTACTTTAATTCACATTTTTTAAACTACCGTGACAGCGCCAGTTCTCCTGTGTTTTTGTCTTTTCATTTAGGGACGTGTAGGATAGGTCATGGTCATCAGCCCCGTAAACTAGTGTGTGAAGATTGCCGTCTCTTAATGACGTCACACGAGACATATGTCGATGCCACCAGCTATAAATTTACATAATTATAAGTAGAATGCGCATATAATTACTGTATTTACCGTCTTATTGTGCTAATAGAATCCATGTTGACTGTTAATGTATACATTATATATGTATTTATTTGATGAACATCCACCTTGTCAATAATAATAATAATGTAATGTTTATTAATCGACGTGCATGTTTCGGTATTACATTGATACCTTCTTCAGCTTCAGCGAAATTGTATTATAAACTAGGAGAAATGGACATTTGCGAATTCCCCTAATACGAATCTGTATGAAAGGAACTTTTAATTAAATTTCTCTCAAAAGCCAATAACGCTGACGCTGAAGAAGGTATCAATGTAATACCGAAACATGTGCCTCGTTTAATAAATATTTCATTTTTTTTGGTTGGGATTGACAAGGCTGATGTCCATTGAATAAATTATAATTATAAGTGCCATTTTAGTGTTTACAAGAGTGTTCTACAAACTAAAGGACTTCATGGTGACTTGAATACGATTTTGTTCCAACCCGGTAACAAGAAAGTATACTTTAAATCAGCACGTTTGTAGTGTTGGGGAATAAATTGTACGGTTACATTGTTAGTAACCTATTTATAGAGACGCAGACTATAAAAGAACATGCCAACAGTATGTGTTTTCCATTTCCACCTGATTATGGGCGTATTCATTCCTGTATGATGGATAAAAATTCAATTTTAAAATACTTTAAACCGTCTGTAGATTGTGCACGAGAACTTTTATTGTTCTATTATTCCCCGTTATTTCTCAAGTGCCTGACATGCTCTGCCATCTGTTGGGCATTGTGTAGTACTATTTGAGTTTGGATTTCTTCTTCCAGAAGTAACTAAAGGACCATTTTACTAGAAGCTTATCGTCTACAGCAGAAGTTCATCTGCGATGTAAACAAGCATGATGGAGCAACAAGCAAGTTCTTTTCACGATGTTGTGATTTTGGATCAACGAATATCAAGTTTTGTACTTGTAATGAGCGACAAGTATTAATTGTCAACCCCACTTTAGGAAATACTTTTACCCCAGGCATTATATGCAAAAAACACGGCCAACCTAAAAAAAAAATGTAAAGCTGAAATTTGGCCTAGATGTTCCCTAGTACCCTAGAAACAAATCCTAAAAAGTCCCCATCTCTGCGGTGTCCGCGTCTTAGCTTTTGGAGGGTTTAAAAGGGCTTAAATAGGGCATAAGTGCCAAAAACAGCATTTTTGCTTCCTGCGTTAAAAATATTGATCCAAATTTAGTTCTCGCGAGCTTTAGCAATTAATAAAAATGTACCAGTAGGATAACGGACTTATCAGGCCTTATTATTGCTATTGACGAAGGAAGAAAAACGACTAATTTAACATTTTTAGCACTATTTTACACGAAAAGTTGGTTAATTTGTGATTAGCAGGTCATTATTTTTTAAACAACTGCTGATATTGACTAAAGACCCAGAATAAAAGTTATAAAGCATACTTTTAGCTTTACATTGGCACATTACCCATGTCCATGCGAGAAACTGTTACCAAGTTACGGTCCCAAAGCATAACCGCTGTTGAAAATGCACCCGATCGCGTTTCTAGGTAACAGCGCTCGGCCTGTCGGAGCAGGCCAACAATATTCCAAACAATTATTTCAGCATCTAAACAGTCTTGGATTTTCAGTAAATTTGGCGGAAGTCCACAGGTACGAAGTTTCAGCGCTTCGTGAAGAACGTCCAATCCCAAATACTGGAGCGTTCACGCAGTTTTGCTTTGACAACGCTGACAATTACATAAGGACATTGGACGAGCGAAACACATTTCACTGCATGGAAGGTATCAAGTGCACAGGTTCAGTGCCTGACAGTGAAATATCTCCACTCAAACGTACACGAGAAGTTCCTAATGCTGGTGTGATTGCGGCGATGAGAAAGTTCAACATTTCGTGGTATCGGAAGCCCTCTTCCCGTGGTTCAAAGGACGTCAAGATTAACGAGTTTACTGTGGAAGCCCCAAACTCTGTGGCTATTGCGTCGATGATGGACTCCTTGTTGTTATCTGGACGGTGGTCAGGTATTAATTTACCCGCCTCGTGGAACGGCTTTATGAAGACGTCACTGTCTGCTCATGCTCATCCAGCTCCCCAGACGACGTCAGTTGATACCCTGCCGTTCATTAACTTGGAACTGAGCAATCCATCAACTATACATTCCGCGTTGAAGTTTGCCGCAAGAGAGTGCGTGGAACTGAAACAAAGCACTTGTTTCGGAACCTTTGACCAGCCCCTATACGCGAAAGCTGCAGAGATAGTCGAATCGGACACTTCAGAGGAACTCAAAAACGTGGTTTTTCGTCTAGGCGGATTTCACATTCTAATCTCGTTTCTTGAGGCAATCGGCTACGTGATGAATGGAAGCGGTTTGGAGGAGCTCTGGGCGGAAATATACGCTAAATCGTCAGTGACACACATGATGTCTGGACACGCATATTCTAGGTAGGCTTGTAATTAGCTCGCTCTGAAAAATGATTACGTTATGCCTTCAATTTCAAATGTATCAATAACGCTAAAATGTGCATGTTCTAGGGCCCTCAGAGCGCATTTTCTGACAAAACAGACTGTCGGGACAATGCTACTCAACATGAACGAAGGGCTGAAGGATGACAAGGACGAAATACAGGCGCTTTTTACTGCATTCCAAGAAGGCACCGCCAACGACTTGCTATCATATCCTTGCCTTCATCGTCTCAAAGAGTCGCTTCATGACACATTTTCTTCAATGAGCCAGATATCTCGCACAGGAAAGCTGTGGGTAGAGTACATCAAACAGCAAGCCTGGAAGCATCTTTACGCAAGGAAATGAAGGTATTCGTCTCTACGGCTCCAGATGAAAAGGCCATACTATCAGCTGGAGAGAAGTTCGCCATTTGTCTCTATGATAGTGCCAAATCGGAGTGAAAATGCCTCGACGAACTTTGGGTAGTGAAATACAGCCAAAAGATTGCCAAACAACCGGCCACAGCTCATTTCAGCTGGCTTCACTTCCGCCGACTTCGGCGGCATGCAAACAAAATTCACTTGCGGGTATATTTGCAAGTTCAGGAATGGTTAGGATTTTCTTTGGACCCGACCCAATGGGGATGTAAATTCTAACACTCAGCTTAAGTACCAGTAAAACTCATCTTCCAGCTGCTCCAGATCATCTCCTCAATTTGGTATCCTGCAACTGCAAGAGCTCTTGTGGCAGTCGGTGTGAGTGCTGCTGATAGCGACTAAAGACCCGAAGTAAAAGTTGTAAAGCACACTTGTAGCTTTAAAACGATACATTGCCCATGCTCCTTAATGTGTGGGCACTGCAGTGGAAAAAGCATGTGGCAACGTCACATTTGATGGCTCAGACGATGAAGAGGGCGATTGAGTCCGATGTAAGCTTTGTTTTGCAAGTGTTCTTTGTCTGAAGAAAGCTTTTTAAGTTTTGTTATTATTTGCATTATGCGTATTATGAATGTACGTTTAACTGCTAACTGCATTAAACTCGTTTTGTTGTATGGAAACTGTTTCTGCTAGTTTACCTGGATTCAAAGGAATACCATCCTAAAAGCTCTTGAGCAAAGATACAAAATGGTGTCAGCAAAGGTGAATAGAGGAGCCCACCAGAGTAAATGGGCGTTCGTTCGGAAAAGCGACTGCCACACGTCTACTTTTATATTTGTAACTGTATCTCTGCTGCTGTTTGTCGGATGAACATGGGCAATGTATCATTTTAAAGCTACAAGTGTGCTTTACAACTTTTACTCCGAGTCTTTAGTCGCTATCAGCAGCTGTTTACACGATAAGTCCCGGCTAATGACAAATAAGCTAAATTTTCGTGAGAAAGGTTGAGCTAAAAATGTTTGATTACTCATCTGTTTAAATGTATGTCAATAATTACGACCAATAAGAGCATTATATATAAAGCAGCCCTTCTCTTATTACTATCAAAGCTCATTAGAACTGATTTTGGATCAATATTTTGAACGCAGGAAGCAACAAGAAGTTCCGTGAAGAACTATACAGCCTACTTTTCATGCCAATGATTATTCTACAGTATATGAACCTATCTAGAATAATGACGAAATTAAGTTGCTAATATCGAAATTTCTAATTAGTTCGAAATACTGCATACCTGGTATAATGTAGCATAATAGGGCACCACAGTTGGCAGCCCTGATGACTGAATATATTCTTAGTTCCATCTCTTAAGGTACAGAATACAAAATTTGGTTGAAGTCCAATGAATAGCATGGACGTTACATGCAGTTAAACATTGGATCTAACAGCGCGCGTAAAATCATGTTGGCAACAATGTCATGCATGTATTGGTCAGAAATATTCTGAAATAATATGATCTATTGTTGTGCCAATTTTGAATGAAATCCATTAGTTAGTATAGAAGTTACATGCATTTTAAAATTGGACCTATCAGCAGGCTTAGAATCATGTTGGTAGCACTGACGTATATAAGTTACTCCATATTAATATAGAATGTCAGGTACTATACGTGTGCATAGTTTAAAGCTGTCGGCTTGCATACTTTCTGATATATTGGTATTTTGATAAAATAAATTAGGAGCATTTATTAACAGTTGGCAGCCCTGGTGGGCCGTAAGAATACACTCAGTCATATCTGGTTATGTAGACATACAACATACGAAATTTGGTTGAATTCCAATTGATAGTGTAGAAGTTATATGCATTTAAAAATTGGACCTATCAGCAGGCTTATAATCATTTTGGCAACACTGCCATGTATGGACTCCTGGAAATTAAACTGCAATATTATTATCTATACGTGTGCCAATTTTGAAATAGCTCCCATTCATACCTTCCAAGATATACATCATGGAGCTCAAATTTCAATTGCGATTTTTTAGCAGTTGGTAGCACTGACATCATTTTCAAATATGGCCGTGAGATATTCAGGTATAGATCTTTAATCCTACCAAATTTTGTTTCGATTTCTCCAGCCGTTTAGGAGTTGATAGGGGGGGACACACACACAGCCAGACAGACAGAAGGACAGACAGACAGACAGACAGACAGACAGACAGACACACATTTGCCCGATCTCATAAGTCTACTTTTTCCTCATTTTTGCAAAATGTGAAAAGTAGGCTAAAAATGCTGTTTTAGGCACATAGGCCCCATTTAAGTCCTTTTGAACTCTCCAAAAACTATGACGCGGACGCCGCAGAGATGGGGACTTTTCAGGATTTGTTATTAGGGTACTAGGGAACATCTATACCAAATTTCAGCTTTACATTATTTTTTTTTAGGTTAAAACTTAATATGCCTGGGCTATTTTATTTTGGGCCCTTTACCTGGTATAGAGATGATGCAACCGTGGGCTCATATTCTTTTTTATTTTGGTGAATTTAAAAATTAATATTGATACAGTATAAACATAGGATTTTGAATTTGCGTTTAGCCTAATGAATACCCAAAACCAATAGACAGTTTACGTCTATTAAGGGGATAGGTACATCTTATGACCTTCAAAAAATCTATTCCTCAAAGTAATTTTTATTTTATGCTCCTTTCATTTAGGAACATTTTTGTGAAAGAAATATGTCATTATGCATCGCCCTGCATCCAATGTTCGGCCTGGTTAATGGTATGTAAGATTTATGCAAAAATGTTTATCGCTAATTTTCTCAGAGTTGTGTTTTTGACACCAGTTTTAATGATAACCCAAAAACTAGTTGATATACACTAATAACAATTTTTGTGTGCATTTCTGCTTAGTTTATCTACAAAATCATGTAAATTGATGTCTCTCTCTAAAATAGTTTCTTAAAAAAATGTAGCAAAATTATTGTCAAAGTTTCTTTTCAATACAAAAGTAAAAATATTAGTTGTTAAGATATGTTGCTGATAGTACTTGCATGTCTAGAGGAATATCTTTGCAATAAAATAAAATAAAAGAACCCAAAAATGTTGAACATCACACGAGTTATCACTAAAACGCTGCAGCCTTGTATGATGCACAACCATCTTGAATTTTGAAAAATTACTGAAATTATTTTTTTACATGATTGTAATGCTGTTTTTCATATTGAATAGTGCACAAAATTTCATTGCTGTAACTGTTGTGGTTTTGAAGAAAGGAAAAAGATAATTGTTAAAAGTTTACCATGGTAACCTGTGCCTAACCCCTTAAACACCTCCACTCCCCCACATAAGTTTCAAATTATGGTTTCTACTTTACTTTTACAGGCGAATGAATACAATCAGCACTGGGGTAGCAAACAGCTAAGTAGTAACTAAGCCCTTCAAAGGTTAAAATTTCGTCTTGTTTCTGACAAAATGGTGGTTTCTCCCCCCCCCCCCCCCCCCTCCTTTTCCACCTTTCTATCCTTGGAAGGAAAGAGTTTTTGTCTTTGTTCCATGGCGACAAATCAGAGTTGATTTATGTAGGTGTGAGATTATCCTAGCACTTCAACGTTATGCGAGATGGGCACATTAATAATTGCGGGCTATATTATTCAAAGTGCTTCAAGTAGCAATATACGAAACATCACAACATGTCAGAGTAAATGTCGTTAGTAATGTCATGCAAATTTCACATCCACCCAGCCAGGAGCATATTAAATAAATGGCACAGTGTGAGTTCTCCGCGAAGAACCGCGCATTTCAGCTGCATTCTCTATCTAAATAAAAGTGTGCAGCGTTTATCAAGTGAAATGGAGTGACATGTGGCCTCCTAAGAGGCCTAGTTCTCGTCTTTCTAGTAGACGCATGTGGGTGATTTGCACGACTGGATGAGGGCAACAGGCTGATGAAGATGTCAAACATCCAGTCCCTGCGCCAAGAGAATTAACCTAGGAGCTTCAAATAATCATGGCCCAGCCGATAATCGAACCCGGAACCCTACGGGCCAAAACCTAGCATACTTACCTTTTAATCATGGAACCTGGACGTTTATTACTTGAAAAGAGAGTTAGCTTATTTCTATTGTGATCTACAAATATTATTCAACATTTTAACATCAACAATAGCGCAATAATAAAGTATTAACGATTTTGTTTAAAGCATCGTTTTCCAACCTGTGGTTCGCAAACCTCCCAGAGCGTTCACAAGATATTTTAAGGGGTATGCCAAACACTTTTCCATAATGGCGGCCTATTACGGTTTCCTTAATTTATGCGGCATTGCAATATTATACTTATTATTATTTTAAAATTAAATTAACCCTGAAATGCCCGTTTGTAGATACGTTTAAAACATCGGGAATTTATCACATTATTTCTACAATAAATTAATATTTACCGCGAATGCCTGATTTACAGTTATATAACAACGTTAAGAATGCATCTGATTTCACTATATTGGAAAAGTAGTCTGTCAGCTTCTTTGTGATCTAGCAATACAGGACCGCGACCAAACTAAGGAACAGTTACGTGTACATTGTATATTTGAAAGCCAGCGGTTCGCCGGACTCAGATCTTTGTAGAAGTGGTTCGCGAGTAGAAATAGTTTGGGAGCCGCTGGTTTAGAGGAACCAAATACCTTTCAGCTATCTACTACTGTCGCAATTTAAAACACGCCAATCAACTTAAAATATTTAGTTCTTTGCATTGCCCGATTTTACGGAAGGTGTATGCTTAAATGTAACATATATATAGTAAGTGGAATGTAAAGTATTTTATTACTTTTGCACTGATTTTGCTTGCGATTACAATACTTGGCTTGAATGTTCTGGTACACAACTGCAGCTACGGGGCTTGTGTATAAAGACACGCTCTTGCGTAAATTTCAGCCGAGAAAAAAATGTTTTTAAGTAGAATTACTGGCAATTGAACCTGTAAATATGAATAATAACCTTGTGTTAGTTAAGTAAACTGGATAATAGAGCAGGGTGAAACTATAATAACTATACTAACTATATAGTCTACAATACTTATTAATACTCATGAGCGTGGGGTTTGCCTGCCACCGCGATCATTCTGTGAATTAGCAATGAAAATGGCTCCTACATTGTTGCCAAACAAACGTTACTTCATTCTGCACTCTTCTATAGAGCTATACAAACACATTATTGAGTTGGAGGAAAGTAAACCAAACATTAAGACCACTCTTGAGAACTCTGTTGAGTATAAACATTTGGTAGCCGTCTACAGTATACTTCAAAATGTTAAGTTACATGTGAAATATCTCCTACTATATTAGTAACACTGGCCGAAGTCGTCGGATGTTTTAAGAGCGTTAAAAATCCCCCATTATGCCATCCTTCAGAGGGGAAGTAAAGCAGGCGGGCCTATGTCATAGAATTATGGCATTTAAAACATCCTTCCACTACTACAATTGTGTGAAGCTAAATTTGCAGGTTAGATTTGGTTAACACTCTATTAAGGTCCAACGTTCGTCACCAGGTGCAAGTTGCAGTGGCATCTATTAGTCAATTTCACAGCTAGGTGACGTTGACGGTAGCATTTGGTAGCAAAAGTAGGAACTACTTGAAATACATCGTCTGTAGTCCTTACCTCAATTACAGATAACACACACTGGTACAGCCATCACATTTAACACCGGTTATCAGACAGATTCTATACACACCCAAAGTACACGGGGCACCATGACCACGTTGTCGCAGCCCCTAAACTGAGGTACCAACCAACCTATATTAATAACATGGATAGTTACATGATGTTATCAACTTAAAAATTCCAGAAATTGTATATAAATTTCTTCTTAAATCTCTATAAATAAGGTAAGAACACAGTTCGGACATGTTTAATTCCCGTCCATGCCAAGACCTGCAGGCTGGGACTAGATACACTCTGTCCTGTGAGCGCATCTGATAAGACAGTATATATACTCACCGGGACAATTCGTACAAATGTATTACCACTGTTCCTTATTCTAACACTAAAGGCATATGTATGTCCACAACTGCCTCCTTCCCAATCTTAGAGACAGTTACAAATCCATAGCAGAATCGGCACAACAAAAGGCACAGATTTTCATCCATACTCCAAATACATGGTGGTAGAGACCATTATGTCCCATGACCCTCAATCAAACAACATTCTGACGAGACCAGAATTTCAAGATGGTGTATTATATTGTGTATCAATATCTTATAATGATTCTGTATATTTATTGTTACATTACATTCCATAAAATTGCCTCCGCTGTTAACTAATACAATGTGAAATTGCAATTGTGGAGAATATTATCTCTAGATTAGACGATTGGTTTTACACCTAGTTGAAGAGTCAATTTTAGAAAGACAAGTGACAATATTTTCAGTTTGGACAGTGTATGTAAACAGTACATTCATATATCAATGCCTACAACGTGAGTAGGGAAATTTACGCACTCATTCTAGAAAGAGCTCTTGTTCTTATACAATTAGCAAATTCAGCAGCACAAGCCTCTCACTTACTGACAGTCTGCCTCGTTGCGTAGTATCTAGCGCTATTGGCTGTCACAGCGGAGGCCAGGGTTCGATTTCCGGCTCTGCCAAGAAATTTAATTCTGGTCTGAGTGCTGAAACGCGGTACACACAGCTTCGTGGGGCAAAAATGGCGAAGATGCGGGTTTGATTCCCACCTAATCCATCCTGGAAGTGGTTTTCCGTGGTTTCCCACTTCTACTCCAGGGAATGCCGGGATGGTTCCTAAATTAAGGCCACGGCCGCCTTCGTTCCAAACCTCATCCGAATTACAAATACAGCCATCACAATAACACAGGTTATCAGACAAATTCCACCTCTCCCCCCCCCCCTTACACACACACACAGCCATGTGCACGGGATTACATGACTACGATGTAGCAAAGCCCCTAAACGAATCAACAATAACTCACATAATGACAGGATTGTTGATACATGTATAATTGGTGATTTTTCTTAAGGCGTACTTCCCCTTTCATCTCACAAGTGAAACATTCAGTGACGTACAGGAAAAAACACGTTATTTAAACTTCTAGCTCCTCAATATGAAACTCCCCGATATGTCACTTAATTTCAACACGTAAATAACGGCTTCGGTGGCGTAGTTGGTAGCATGCTGAACTGCTGAGCCCAAGATAGCGGGTTCGAACACTGCCGAGGTCGTCGGATTTTTTAAGAGCGTTAAAAATCCTTCAGTATGCCTTCCTTCGGAGGGGAAGTAAAGCCCGCGGTCTCATGTCATAGATTTATGGCATGTAAATTATCCTTCCACAGACTAAACTTGTGTGAAGCTAAGTTCTTAGGTTAGATTTCGTCGGAACACACTATCAAAGTTCCAGCGTTCACCACTAGGTGTCATTGATATCTGGTAGCGAAAGTTGGAACTACTTGAAATTGAACGGAACTTGTAGCTCACACTAAGGGTGTCTGCTGGAAGCAGCTACAGACTCAGGCGAGCCGAACATGTCCTCGGACACTCCCGGCAAGACAAGCCATACGATAAATAAATAACACGTAATTGGCCTACATGGATATATTTCCATTCTCCAGATGTGATTCATCGTACTAAATCATGCTATCAATGTCCAGACTGATGACATAACATACATATTTTGGAAAACGAAAACTTTTATTGATAAATTATTGAGAAATTACGACTGACTGTCCTCTGAGGGCATATGGAGGGGACTGGATCGACTTCCTGTTGGCGACACCTGACGTGGTCCAATGGATAGACTCATTAGACCTGAGACTGTAAATAGTGTAGATAGTAAAATTAATGTACGGTAGATTTTAAAGGGATTTTCTTTGTACTCTGAAATCTTGTATTGATTATATTGCCAAACGATAAATAAATAAATAATTGAGAAATTATTTTTAGGTCAACACTGGGCGTAGGAATCAGTGGAAGCGGAAGACTTTCTTACGGTAGAACATCTTTGAATAGTAAAGCGTATTTGGTTTTCTTGAAATTTAGATAAGTCTTTGTAACTATCTTAACCTCATGGCGTAGCCGACTGCGTTTAATTGCTCATCAGGACCGTGGCAGCATGACCGGATATCTGAGGTTCAAAAAGCGGTGCTGACAGCGGCCATCCTAAGTATGATTTTCCCGAAATGTTTTAACACTCTCCTGGCAAATGCCGATATAGTACCTTATTTATAGACCCCTGGCACCTACATCATCCCTGGCCATTATAAATAGTAACACACACGGCTACAGTCACTACAGAAATACAGGTTATTAGACAGTTTTTATCACACACACAAGTACATGGGGCTGATAATCAACATGTTCCAAGCCCCTAGAAATGAGTTGAAATCCACTAGTAACAAACTTAAAGGATCATACTTTATTTTAAGTAACCTTTTCTGTGGTTACCACTGAGTTTTTATTTATTTATTGAGGTTTTGAGGGGCATATCTACGAGGTCATCTTCCCCTTACCACTGGGTTTATTCACCAGTAATTTCAAATAGAGTGCGTGTCCGAATATTACATTGGATTTTGACTAACATATGCGAATTGATGAGCTGTAATCCAGACGCCAATCTTGCAGTAAACCGAAAATTTGAAGTTGATCAATATGTCTTCTAATGAAGATTAGTTATCATTCACGAAAGAAATAACACGATTTTAGATAAAACACCTTTCTAAGCTGATCAACTAAATTGTGTGTGAATTTCTATTCTGTTGGCTACTCACCAGAATCCTCATGATGATGTAGGGATGTGAAGACTAGTCCTTGTGCTCAGAAGACAGACAGAGCTGGAGTGTGACTGGACCTACCAGAAGGTGTGCTATATATACCTCTCAGTCAACCCTCACATGAGTAACCTTAACCTCTCAACTAGTTTATACATATTGCTTCTTTTTTAATACGATGGCATGCAAATAAATGGAGGTAGGCGGGAATGATTTAGTAAAGACGACATTCCCTCTTGTTTTCTTATCATCTTTGTCCAGGTTACAGCAACTTGGCAAATGGGAAGAAAGGTTATGATCTTGAAAAGAGGAGAGGGAAATAGTATCCGCGCACACCTTAACATTTGATTTTTATTTGCTTTGAGATGACATGTTTTGAAGCACAAGGCCTGGTGGGGGGAAGACGCTCAAGGAATGCCACTGCATGACACATACTCCTTCTCGTATTCTGGATTAGGTCAACATCAAATTAGAGTCGTAGCCACAGATTTACTGCTTTATGAAGTATTTAAAATGGAATGCGACTTAATAATGACCATGAAACTGTTTCGGAGGAAGGTCAGAAGATGCGAACAACAGAATAAAACCAACAATTTGTACATTTCCTAGGTTATGCATAGGAATGCAAAAACTCCAGATGTGTACTTGAGTGGGTCACCTAAAATGAGTCTTATATTTATCTAGTATCCAAAATATTAATATCATCTAGATTCTAGAGGAACAAATTACAGCGCATTATACATTTTCGTAGTCTAGTGATAAAACCAAATGTGATGAAATACTAACTAAACCATTTTTGCCAATTTTCACTTATGAAACAAGAAGTTCCGTGAAGAACTATGCAGCCTATTTTCATATATCCTACTTATGTTAATTGCCTCTATCTACATACAAAATTTCAGTATGACTGCTGTAATAGATTCGTTGATATTGAGAACCGACTTAATATTTCGCATGGTCGCCATGTTGGATTTTATATATGGGTAGGTCCTAGAGTTATGTACTGTTACATGAAGATTATTGTGTACGTGTAGAATTCAAACTTCAATCGCATGTTTAGGACCCAAGAAGTAACAAGGAGATTTTAAAATTTCGTACAGCTGCCATCTTGTGGTTATGGAAACAATTGAAATAAATTAGATGCCAGTGGATTAACATTCGTATAAGTATTTACTGTACCAAGTTTCACTGCACTCGGTTGGTTAAATTGCGAGAAACGTCCATGTGAATATTTATAATTCGCGTCGCCGCCATGTTGGATACCTGATCACCAGGTTATTTAAAGTCATATAGGTGAATTTCAGTTCATAACCGCTATGAACATAAAAAAATCCAGTTTGATTGCTATAATGGATTCGTAGATATTCAGAGCCGTCTAAATATTTCGGATGGTCGCCATGTTGGATTGTTAAATGTATAGGCCATATAGTCATGTACCATTAAAGGGAAATTATTTCGTATGTTCACTATTCAAACTTTCACTTCGATCGCATGATTACGACACAAGAAATAAAAACTTAATTTAATAATTCGCAAAGCCGCCATCTTGAGGTTATGAAAACAATTCAACTAAATTAGATACCAGTGCATTATAATGTGTAAAAACATTTCCTGTACCAGTTTTCATTGCTTATGGAACATTAAATCGCGAGAGAGGTCTATTTAAAATTTTCAAATTCACTTGGCCGCCATGTTCGTTTTGTAGCTAAACGGTATTTGAAAGTCTTATAGATGAACTTCCAGTAGTGCCCTTTATCTCCGTAAAAAAATTCAGGGTGATACCGCTAATAGTTTCAGAGATATAGAATGCCGGTGAAATATTTCGCACATCCGCCATCTTGTGGTTATGTAAACAATTGAACCAAGTTAGATGTCGGTGCATTACAATGTGTATAAACATATACTGTACCAAGCTTTATTGCGTTTGGTTGGTTAAATCGCGAGAAACGTCTATTTAAAAGTCGTAAATTCGCGTGGCCGCCATGTTGGTTTTGTAGTTACCAATTTTTCAAAAGTCACTTAGATGAACTTCTAGTATTTCCCTTTATCACCGTAAAAAATCCAGAGTGATATCGGGAATAGTTTCGGAGATAATGAATACTGGTGAAATATTTCGCACAGCCGCCATGTTGGATTGGTGAGACGTAACAAAATTTGAAGGGCACGGCCGAAGTCTCCCTGGATAGTGCTATGAACTTACCGAGTTTCATTGAAATCGCTCCAGCCGTTTAGAATTTATTAGGGGACACACACATACACCTCACACACGCACGCACACACACACGGACAAATGTGATCTCATAAGACTATTTTTTTTTTCAAAATTGAAAATAGGCTAAACAAGAATTTCCGTGAAGAACTATACAGCCTACTTTTCATGCCAATGATTATTCTACAGTATATGAACCTATCTAGAATAATGACGAAATTAAGTTGGTAATATCGAAATATCTAATTAGTTCAAAATATACCTGGTATAATGTAGCTTAATAGAGCACTACAGTTGGCAGCCCTGGTGACTGAATATATTCTTAGTTCCACCTCTTAAGGTACAGAATACAAAATTTGGCTGAAGTCCAATGGACGTTACATGCAGTTAGACACTGGATCTATCAGCACGCGTAAAAGCATGTTGCCAACAATACCATGCGTGTACTGGTCAAAAATAATCTGAATTATTATGATATCTTGTTGTGCCAATTTTGGATGAAATCCATATGTTAGTATAGAAGTTACATGTATTTTAAAATTGGACATATCAGCAGGAATAGAATCATGTTGGCAGCACTGCCTTGTATTAATTACTCAAAATTAATCTAGAATGTCAGGTGCTATACGTGTGCAAAGTATAGAGCTGTTGGCTTGCATACTTTCTGACATATTGATATTAGGGTAAAAAGAATATAGACAGCATTTATTGACAGGTGGCAGCCCTGATTGCACTTAACAACACTTATAGCCATATCTGTTATGGTACACATAGCACATACGAAATTTGGTTGAAATCCAACTGATAGTATAGAAGTTACATGTATTTAAAAATTGGTTCTATCAGCAGGCTTATAATCATGTTGGTAGAACTGACGTATATAAGTTACTCCAAATTAATCTAAAATGTCAGAATATACGTGTGCATAGTTTAAAGCTGTTGGCTTGCATACTTTCTGATATATTGGTATTTGATAAAAAAAATAGAGAGAGCAATTATTAACAGTTGGCAGACCTGGTGGCTCTTAAGAATACGCTCAGTCATATCTGTTTATGTACAGATATTACATACAAAATTTGGTTGAAATCCAATTGATAGTGTAGAAGTTATATGCAATTAAACATTGGACCTATCAGAAGGCTTAAAATTATTTTGACAACATTGTCATGGTTGGCCTCCTGGAAATTAAACTGAAATAGTATTATCTACATGTGTGCCAATTTTGGAATAGCTCCCATGCATACCTTGCAAGATATCCAACATGGAGCTCAAATTTCTAGTGCGTTTTTTCAGCAGTTGGTAGCACTGACATCATTTTCAAATAGGGACGTGAGCTATTCCGGTGCACATCTTTACTCATACTAAATTTGGTTTTGATTGCTGCAGCCGTTTAGGAGTTGATAGGGGGACACACACACACAGCCAGACAGACAGACAGACAGAAGGACAGACAGACAGACAGACACACATTTTCCCGGATCGATCTCATAAGTCTACTTTTCCTCATTTTTGCAAAATGTGACAAGTAGGCTAAAAATACGCTAATGAGATCACCTTTCGTTCGTGAGTGTTTATATATGTATGTGAGTCCCTCTAATAACTTCTAAACGGCTGGAACGATTTCAATGAAACTCGGTGAGGTCATATCACCATTCTGGCCGACCCCGACCGTGTCCTTTACATTTTATTACGTATCACCAATCCAAAATGGCGGCTGTGCGAAATATTACACCGCCATTCTATATCTCCGAAACTATTACTGATATCACCCTGAAACATTGTTCGGTGATTAAGGGTACTACTAGAAGTTCATCTATGAGACCTTTAAAAATCTGTTAACTACAAAAGAACATGGTGGCCATGCAAAATTGACGCATTTAACTAGACTTGTCTCGGTATTTAACCTTTTAAACGCAATTAAACTTGGTACAGTAAATGTTTTTACACGTTTTAATGCACTGACATCTAATTTAGTTCAATTGTTTACATAACCTCAAGATGGTGGCTGTGCGAAATATTTCACCGGCATTCTATATCTCCGAATTTATTACTCATATCACCCTGCAAATTTGTACGGTGATAATGGGGACTACGACACGGTCATCGATGTAACTTTCGAAGGCCTGTAAAGTACAAAACGATCATGGCGGCCAAGGGAAGGTGCAACATTTTAAGATCCTTATCTCGCGATTAAACCATCTGAGCCCCGTGAAGTATAGTACAGTAAATGTTTATACACATTGCAATGCACTGCCATCCAATTTAGTTGAATTGTTTACATAACCTCAAGATGGCGGCTGTGCAAAATATTAAAATTAAGATTTTTATTTCGTTTGTATTAATCATGCGATCGAAGTGAACGTTTGAATAATGAACCTACGTTATAATCGTAATCTAAAAGTACATAACACTATGGCCTACATATATAAAAATTCAACATGGCAACTATCCGAAATATTTAGACGGATCTCAATATCTATTTATCTATGTCAGCAATAAACTGAAATATTGTATTTTGATAGAGGCTATGAACATAAGTTCACCTATGGGACTTCCAATAACCTGGTGAGCACAAATCCAACATGGCAGCGACGCCAAATATACATATTTAAATGGACGTTTCTCGTGATTTAACCATCCGAGCGCCGTTAAACATGGTATGGTAAATGCTTATACAAATTTTAAACCACTGGTATCTAAATTATTTCAACTGTTTTCATAGCCACAAGATGGCAGATGTGTGAAATTTTAAAATCTCGTTTTTATTTCATGTATCCTAATCATGCGAATGAAGTTTGAATAATACACCTACACAATAAGACGTACATATATAAAAATCCAACATGAAGACCATCAGAATGAGTTAGATGGTTCTCAATATCTACGAATCTGTTACAGCAATCAACCTGATATTTTGCATGTTGATAGAGGCAATTAACATGAGTAGCATATATAACAAGTAGTTCCGTGAAGAACTAAACAACCTATTTTCATATATCCAACTGATATCAATTGCCGTCTAAATATTTTGGATGGTCACCATGTTGGATTTTTATATTACAGGCCTTAGATTTATGTACTATTACATGAAGATTGTTGTGTAGGTGTTTTATTCAAACTTCAATCGCATGATTAGGACACAAGAAATAAAGTGGAATTCTAAAATTTCGCTCAGCCGCCATCTTGTGTCTATGAAAATAATTAAAATGAATTAGATGCCAGTTGATTAAAATTTGTATAAGCATATACCGTATCAAGTTTCACTGCGCTCGGATGATTAAAACGCAAGAAACGTCCATTTGAATATTAAATTTCGCGTCGCCGCCATGTTGGATTTGTGCTCGCCAGATTATTGATCGTCCCATAGGTGAACTTATGTTTATAGCCTCTATACACTTAAAAAATTTCAGTTTTATTGCTGTAGTAGATTAATAGATATTGAGAACTGTCTAAATATTTCGGATGGTCGCCATGTTGGATTTTAATATATGTAGGCCATAGAGTTATGTACTATTATATGATGATGCAAATGTTGATTTCGATCCCATGATTAGAACACAAGAAATAAAAACTTAATTTTCGAAATTCGCACAGCTGCCATCTTGAGGTTATATAAACAATTATACTAAATTAGATACCAGTGCATGGCAATGTGTTTAAATATATGCTGTCCTAAGTTTCATTGCGATTGGATGGTTAGATCGCGAGAAAGGTCTATTTAAAACATTCAATTTCGCTTGGCCGCCATGTTCGTTTTGTAGTTAACCGGTTTTTGAAAGTCTCATATATGAAATTCCAGTAGTGCCCTTTATCTCCGTACAGAATTTCATGGTGATACTGGTAATAGTTTCAGAGATATAGAATGCCGGTGAAATATTTCGCACAGCCGCCCTCTTGGGTTTATGTAAACAATTGAACGACGTTAGATGTCGGTACATTACAATGTGTATAAACATATACTGTACCAAGTTTCATTGCGTTTGGTTGGTTAAATCACGAGAAACGTCTATTTAAAATTCGCAAATTCGCCTGGCCGCCATGTTGGTTTTCTGGTTATCAATTTTTCAAAAGTTATATAGGTGTACATATAGTAGTTCCCTTTATCACCGTAAAAAATTCCAGGGTGATATCGGGAATAGTTTCGGAGATATTGAATGCTGGTGAAATATTTCGCCTAGCCGCCATGTTGGATTGGTGAGTCGTAACAAAATTTGAAGGGCACGGTCGGGGTCACCCGGGATAGTGCTATGAACTTACCGGGTTTCATTGAAATCGCTCCAGCCATTTAGAATTTATTAGGGGGGGGGGGGGTGACGGACACACACACCTCACACACACACACACACGCACACACACGGACAAAAGGTGATCTCATTAGCCTTTTTTTTTTTTTTTTTTTTTTTTCAAAATTGAAAATTGGCTAAAAATAGGTTGTATAGTCCAGTCAAATTAGACATAAAATGGAGCCCGACCTTGCAAAAGGTCATGTAGTTCTAATTTTTAATATGTTGTTTGGACCTCTGCCAATAGTAAAAAACCAAATTAGCAACTTCGAAAGTCCTGAGCTAGCTGTGTAATAGCCAAAAAACAGCCAGATAATTGCACTTTTTTCAGTTTCTGTTCAATATAGTCTAAAATGTGCATCTGAGGGAAACATTTGTGAATACCTGTTTCCAACTATATTAAATTGTCTACAATTTGAGACCTAAGCGAGCTCAATACGTTTAGTAGTTCCCGAGATGCTGTTATTTGAAGATTGGATGTTTTTTCAAAAAAGTAAAAATTGAAGCCATGAATTCCAAAACAGCACAAGTCCACTTAGCAAAGTTTTGAGATAAACGATTTTTTTTGTGTATCTTTAAACATACTGAAGCTATTACTTCGATTTTTTTTCTATACATACATATTACAAGGCTTTTGAGTCTTGCAAAATATTACATTAAAACTATGAACAGTTTCAGAGTAAAAAAAATATGAAAATGGTGTTTTTGTGCTGTTTTGGAAATCATTGGAATTCTTTTTAATATTACTTTTATTAACGTTTGTTTAATTGCACTCAAATACATGTCAAAACTTAAATTTTTGGTGAAATCGTATTCACAAAGATATCAGTGAATAGATGACCCTAAAAATTTTCAGTCTGAATCCCAGGCTTCACTTTCTGAGGCAGCAATGTCACTGTCTGAGTTTCCATAAGCAAGTAGACGCTCAAAGTATGGCTGATGCTGTACATCAATGGATAGTATATATTTCGAAATGTCTCTTGCTTTCGCAGGTTTCAAACTAATTTCACTGTTGTAGGCATTCTTTAAAGCTGTCAAATCAAAAACATGCTTTTCTTTAAATTGAAATGTCTGTGTCACTAGTCCACTAGCTGATGTGCTAGCAGTCACATCATTGATGCGATACTGAATGATCTTGTATGATGTGACTTTCCACTTTCCTTCATGTTTAGATAGAGGCACAGGTTCTTTCACTTTTGCAAAGAAGGTTTTGTAATCCTTAATCATGGATTGATTGACGTGAACAATGTGTATATTACTTGCACTCTTCTCCATTATGTTGATCCATTGTTGAGGAGTGTACACAGTGTCCTGCTTCCTCTTCTTCAACTCTATGCGAGCAAAATCTCTGTCGCAGGGCAGATAGGAGTGGCCTTTTGTCGGATAAACGTGTCTTATGTATTCAAAACGTCCACATTTCACTAAGTGATGTAGATATTTGACAACAGTGTTGTTTCGGTTTTGAGCTGTACATGCATCTGTGAAAATGTACAGGTTCCTCACACTCGGGCCAACGTGATGTTTGATGAAATGATCCAAAAAAGAAACAGTTTCATTTGGCGTTTTTCTTCCTGTAAGTTCTGTGTACGGAAACATGAAAGCTTGATTGTCCGACATACGATGGAATCCTATAACATATAACCAAAGCTTCCTTGCATAGAACATCTCAGTTATAGGCATGAATGGGAAGGGAATATTCTGCATGTAATCAAACACCACACATTCTGACTTGCCATATTCCTCTCCTCCCTCTTTGACTAAGAATTCACATTGTTTCATTTCAGTGTAAAAACTTTTAGCTTTACGTTTATGTAATTCAAGCTGTGTCTTTAAACCATCCCTCACTGCAGCAATATTTTCACACTGTATTTTGAGTTTTAACTGTTCGCACTGTGCACAGATGTCTGTCCTTGGACGTCCGAAAGGATAGTTAAAAGTCTCTTTATAGTAGCGGAAAAAATATTCATAATTTATTAGAGGCTTGAATTCTTTTGTATCAAAACACATATATGCCTCAGGTTCATATTTCTGTAGATACATCTTCCACATTGTTTTAACATTCAGGTCTGAAGCCAAGTACCTAGTTTTCTTGCCACTCTTGCCGTAATGTGCCACCCGGAAGGGATACGACATAATGTGTGTCTTCATTTGGTCTTTGCAACTTTCAGATTTGCACCAAGTTTCACGACGTCCTCCACGTTCGTCAACAGGAGAAAGTACTCCTTCACACACCAGGGATGTGATCCGTCTTAAACGTGATGCAGTGATCCCGTGTAATGAAATGAAGGCTTGCTTGCACATTATCTTCTGGAAATCGCCTATTTTCACCTAAAGAGAAGAGAGATTTATTACTACTTGAAAACATTGCTAAAATACCGAAAGGGGAATATATAGATAATGATCATTTGTAGGTAATATCTGATTATTAACCTTTGAGTAGGCTATATGTTATATTAAAATATATTGAAATCACTCACTCTGTAGTAAAAAACAGCTGAATGAGGCTTTGTAGCTTCATGAAGCCGATACCGTTTTCTTCCTGGCTGGGTTACACTTACTAGTCCAACCAGATACCTGTCTTGTGCATTTTTAGACTCCATGTTATTAAACTGTGTTATTATATTGTCCTTGGCAGCCTGTGAGAGGTCCGACATGCATTGTCTTCTACATCTAGAACAAATAAAGCAAATATTAGGAAATGTATATGTTTTAATATATTACGCCAGTTGCTACTGTGGTTTTGAAACCATGCTCTTTACTTACTTGCAATCCTTTCCTGTTTCCTGTCCAGACAATCTCTTCTTTTTTAGAATGTTTTTCTTCCAGTTTTGGGGATCACATTTCCGTTTAGGAACTGGTATACCATCTGAACCATCGTCATCCATTTTCCAACTCTTTTTCACAAAACACTACACAAAAACCAATAATATTTTCAGTATTAACACTCCACAGTTCACGCGGGAACACAACGTAACAGCTGATGCGAAAGCAGCTCTGCCTAGTGAGAGCGAGAGGAGATAAGGACTTGTGCTGTTCTGGAAGTCAGGCGCGCTCATTTAAAGTATTTGAGTTTAGAGTCAGAACAGCATTTGTTCATGCTCTTGTGATGTTTTGATTATCATTACTTGAAATACAGGTTCAAAAAGCAAATATTTTGTGCTGTTCTGATTACCAAGTGGTAGCTTACGACGAGACGATTCCAGTGATACCCATAACTCATATAGCGTCAAAATGTGGACTTGTGCTGTTTTGGAATTCATGGCTTCAATTGTTGGTTTTGGCCTTCTAATTTGACAAATATTGTCAAAATTTCTTACCCTGTGTGAAATGTCATTCATAATGAACTTAAAGTTTATTTGCTTACCTTTAATTCGAGCTTTGATGGGTACCTGTAGGCCCAGTTTTTCTTTCGAATGTGGCATGTAACAGAAAACCTTGAAAAATAGAAACCGAATGAAATCAATTAAATCAAGTCTGAGCGTATCAGACATCACGTACAGGGCCTGTACTGATTAAATCGGAGTTAATATTGTGATAAGTATACGTAGCAATAGCCGGCCCCGTGGTGCTGGGGTAGCGCGCCTGCCTCTCACCCGGAGGCCCCGGGTTCGATTCCCAGCTCCGTCAGGGATTTTAGAAACTGACGTGAGGGCTGGAACTGGGTGCACTCAGCCTCGTGAGGACAATTGAGTAGCAGTGACAATGAGGCAGCGCCCCGATCTGGAAAACCAAGATTAACGGTCGAAGGGACCCGATGCGCTGATCACGTGTCACCCCAATATCAGCAGGCCGAATGGCTGGGCAGCGGTCACTTGGTAGGCCTAGGCCCTTCATGGGCTGTAGTGCCAGGGGTTATATATATTTTTATATATACTACGTAGCAATGGTTTCGTAATATTATGGGGAAGATTTTGTGTTAATTATTAATTATTTACTGAGGGAAGCCTCCGTGGCTTAGGCGGCAGCACGCCGGCCTCTCACCGCTGGGTCCGTGGTTCAAATCCCGGTCACTCCATGTGAGATCTGTGCTGGACAAAACGGAGTCAGACAGGTTTTTCTCCGGGTACTCCGGTTTCCCCTGTCAAAATTTCATTCCCGCAACACTCTCCACTATCATTTCATTTCATCTGTCATTCATTTAATTATTGCCCCAGAGGAGTGCGTCAGGCCTTGGCAGCCGGCACAGTTCATATCCTCTCCGCTAGATCGGGGCTTCATTCATTCCATTCCTGACCCGGTCGGTGACTGGAAGCAGGCTGTGGATTGTCTTTTCATTAATTATTTACTGAAATGGTGTGTTAGATAGCGGTATGTGTAATATTACTTATAATATTATACTTATGAGGGGCCTTCTCGAATCATTCGAGATAACGGTGATGCAGAAAATCTAAAAAACTGGTTTGTTCCCCACCCTCCATTTTCGATCACTGATAAATTGGTATCCATCAGTAGTGTAATAGTTGGTGGCCCAAACATAAATTGTCACGTGGTGCAACAACTGGGAACTGAAGTTGTTAAGAATATAATTGGGAATACGTTTGATAAAGTAACCTTTAAACGTAAGGACAAAGTATCCACATTGTCATCCATAACCACCTGTGTTAAAGTGGGGAACAAGAGAGTAGTTGTCGATCCACTTACTATTTTCCAAAGGGTGTTCATAACCAAAACATGGGACGAAGAACTGAAAGAGCATTTTGAACATGAATTAGCCCCATTCCCAATGTCTTTGTTTAATGAACAGGGAATGTGAAAGGGGACCAAGTCCAGTCTCACCTATGCTTTCACTTCACCATGCAGCCACACACCAGCTGACTCCAATACTTCGGTACGTTGTTTTGGATGGGGGCTATCTTTTACACAAGGTTCTCTGGCAGCACAAAACGTCTGTGACAGCCATTGTTTTAGGTTACGTCAGCTACATTAAAAACCACTTTGGTAGCAACGTCTCGGTTGTTTTTGACGGTTATCCTGAAGAGGCCGCTAACACAAACACAAAGTGGTGAACGACTACGACGCTGTGCTACTCACTTCTGCAATGCCATCATTTTTGAAGAATCCACTATCATCCAAATACCTCCGGAAAAAGTATTGGGGGAAAGGGGGGGGGGGAGTCAGATGACCTTGTAGTTCCGCCCCTTAAAACAACAATAACTAACATAACTAAAAAGTATTGGCCAATGAGAACAACAAGAGGCACCTCATCCCACTTCTTTGCGATTCATTCGGGCAGCATGATATACAAGTAAGAGTAGCCGAAGAAGATGCTGATTAGGACATTATTGCCATGGCACTATCCAATAATCCTTCATTCGACCGTGTGATCGTAGTAGGAGGACATCCTCGTTCTCCTCAATGGCTTAGGCACAGGAGCAATTAACATCCACCTTCAGAAGAGCAGCAAAGGTGAAGCCGGCTGTATCCGTTACTCAAGCTCCTCTTTCACCTGCTCAACACTCACCAGGTACAGTGGTTTTTATCCATGCGTTCAGCTGGTGCGACACCACTTCAGCCCCTTATGGGCAAGTTATCTAATATGTACAAAAATCCCCAACTTGTAGAACTGGCAGAACTTTTCCTGCTGCCAGACACCAGTAACAAAACCATAGCAAAAGCTGGCGAGATGTGCTTTGTGTATTTGTACGGGGGTGATTTCTTAGCCTTCGCTACCAACTGTTTGTTACATCTGCAGCCAACATCAACATGAATATCGCTCGCTTGCCCCCAACAGAGGATGCTTACAGAACTTACCCCTAAGTTCAAAAGTGGTTGGGGGTCAACAAAAAACCCTCACATTGGGGATGGAAGCTTGATGATCAAGGATTTACCCCTATCACTACCTCTATGGATCCTGTACCTCAGCTCCTACTGCACATGATTTCCTGCAATTGCAGCGGTAGTTGCGGTTGCCGCAAAGCTGGGCTGAACTGCTCAGCCCTTTCTCGATTTGTGGTAGCAAAATATGTCGAAACGTGCAATTGCTTCAGCTAGCGGATTCTGACGATGAGGAAGACATCCCAACCCCTACATTGCTAGAACTGCAAAACGAGCCTGCGCCTGCTGTTCAGTTCAAAAATTTCTCCATTAAACCTGCACCATCGTTAGAGGAAGATTTTTTGAGACCCGGGCCATCAAAACAAGTGAAATTACGATGACACCTGTTGCTTCATAATCGTAAAATAATTTTAGATGTAACGTTTTTCCTTTGTAATAAAACAAAATAGTACCTATGTGAACCCTCTTTCATTTTTTCTAAATTCAATTTTTCCAGGTTTTGAGATATATGCCACATTTCAGAGAAACACTGGGCCTACAGGTACCCGTCCAAGCTCAAATTAAAGGTAAATAAATAAACTTAAAGTTCATTACCAATGATATTTCTCATAGGATGAGAATTTTGGACAATATTTGTCAAATTAGGAGACCAAAACCAACAATTTTTACTTTTTTGAAAAAACATCCAATCTTTGAATAACTGTATCTCGGGAATTATTAAACGCACATAGCTCGCTAGGGACTCATATTGTAGATGATTTAATATAATTGTAAACAGGTATTCACAATCTTTTCTCTAAGACGCATAGTTTAGACGATATTGAGCAAACGCTGAAAAAAGTGCAAATATCTGGTTGTTTTTTTGCTATTACACAGCTAGCACAGGACTTTCGAAGTTGCAAATTTGGTTTTTTACTATTGGCAGTGGTCCAAACAACATATAATAAAATTAGAACTACATGACATTCTGCAAGGTCGGATGTATATTTTGACTGGACTAGTATAGTTCTTCACGAAATTACTTGTCATAAAATAAAATCTGGTATTAATGGAAATCCTTCCGAACTTCAGGATCATGCAGGCTATGATTTGTTTGTAGGCTAGTGTTATCTCTTAGTGAATTCAGTATTGTTGTATTTGTATATTGGCGTGGGCTAGAATAAAATATGGCTTTTTACTAATGCCTATCTCATTTATGGCTGTTATTATATGGATGCTACTGAGGTTATGAGTGATGCTGAGTAATAGTTTTCAGGACATAGCTATTGCCTGTGGATGCTGAGAAAGGTGCAACTCATAGGGTCAGTACCGCTGTACCGCCTCTGTGAGGAAAGCAATGGCAAACTACAACACTACTCAGTTTGCCTAGTACGCCTCATTATAATGGTGTCTTGGGTTATGGTGTGCTTCTGCCAATAAAACCTGCGGCAGTGCGTTTTGGGGATCCAACCAGCCTTTGGGCTAACTGTGTTCGATTTTATTTACGGGCTTTGCAAAATCGTGGTCATGTAGCCCCGTGTACTTGGGTGCGAGAGGAATTTGTCTGATAATCTGTCTCATTGTGAATGCTGTATTCGTGTGTGTAATTCTATGTTAAGTGAGGATTGGAATGGAGACAACCGTGGCGTAATTTAGGGACCATCCCTGCATTTGCCTGGAGTGAGAAACCACGGAAAACCACTTCCAGGTTGGCTGAGTTGGGATACCAAACCCACATCTTCTCAGTTAAAATCATCCTTGAGGTATTATTACTCTGGTGAGGTTGAAGTTAAAGCGTGTTTGTGTCTGACTTGTGCCATTGCCATGGAGCAGAAATAAGGGAAAGTGATACTTTGGCCGCCATACGTCGGTATATTTAATTTCACAAAATGGGTTGTAAAGTGTGCACAGGCGGAAAGATAATACAGTGCAGTCACAGTTCGGCAGCCAACTAAAAGATGCATATGCAGGTAGTCATGAGTAATTTGATAGCTTGATATTATTATTATTATTATTATTATTATTATTATTATTATTATTATTATTATTATAATTATTAAAATTATTATTATTATTAATATTATTATTATTATTATTATTGGGCCCAATACTAAGCACGTTAAAATTGATTTAGCAAAATAGTTCCTCTTCATATTTTCATCCATTCACTGTGCTCTCTCTTGCGTTCTTCTGCCCAAACCTCCGTGTAGGTTTCTCAGTAAATTTGTGTCTGGTTATTAGGGTTCAAAATGTTGGTGTAAAGTGAAAAATTTCTTTATTGCTACCACTTTCTTGAAAGCTTTGTGTTATTTCTATCAGGCAATTATTGTGATTTTTAGCCTACTTTTCACATTTGGCAAAAATGAGGAAAAAGTAGACTTATGAGATCGATCCGGGAAATTGTGTGTCTGTCTGTCTGTCTGTCTGTCTATCCTTCTGTCTGGCTGTGTGTGTGACCCCCCCCCCCTATCAACTCCTAAACGGCTGCAGCAATCAAAACCAAATTTAGTTTGAGTAAAGATGTGCACCGGAATAGCTCACGTCCATATTGGAAAACGATGTCAGTGCTACCAACTGCTGAAAAAACGCACTAGAAATTTGAGCTCCATGTTGGATATCTTGCAAGATGTGCATGGGAGCTATTCCAAAATTGGCACACATGTAGATAAGACCATTTCAGTTTAATTTCCAGGAGGCCAACCATGATAGTGTTGCCAAAATAATTTTAAGCCTTCTGATTGGTCTAATGTTTAAATGCATATAACTTCTACACTATCAATTGAATTTCAACCAAATTTTGTATGTAATATCTGTACATAAACAGATATGACTGAGCGTATTCTTAAGAGCCACCAGGTCTGCCAACTGTTAATAATTGCTCTCTCTCTATTTTTTTTTATTCAAATATCAATATATCAGAAAGTATGCAAGCCAATAGCTTTAAACTATGCACTCGTATATTCAGACATTTTAGATTAATTTGGAGTAACTTATATACGTCAGTTCTAGCAACATGATTATAAGCCTGCTGATAGTACCAATTTTTAAATACATGTAACTTCTATACTATCAGTTGGATTTCAACCAAATTTCGTATGTGCTATGTGTACCATAACAGATATGACTATAGGTATTGTTAGGAGCAATCAGGGCTGCCAACTGTTAATAAATGCTGTCTATTTTTTTACCCTAATATCAATACATCAGAAAGTATGCAAGCCAACAGCTCTATACTTTGCACACGGATAGCACCTGACATTCTAGATTAATTTTGAGGGCAGTGCTGCCAACATGATTCTATTCCTGCTGATATGTCCAATTTTAAAATACATGTAACTTCTATACTAACAAATGGATTTCATCCAAAATTGGCACAACACGATATCATAATAATTCAGATTATTTCTGACCAGCACACGCATGGTATTGTTGGAAACATGCTTTTACGCGTGCTGATAGATCCACTGTCTAACTGCATGTAACGTCCATTGGACTTGAACCAAATTTTGTATTCTGTACCTTAAGAGATGGAACTAAGAATATATTCAGTCGCCAGGGCTGCCAACTGTAGTGCTCTATTAGGCTACATTATACCAGGTATATTTTGAACTAATTAGATATTTCGATATTACCAATTTAATTTCGTCATTATTCTAGATAGGTTCATATTCTGTAGAATAATCATTGGCATGAAAAGTAGGCTGTATAGTTCTTCACGGAACTTCTTGTTCAGAGATAGTATTAGTTTTAAAATATTCTTTGTTTGCCTATTGTAATCCATTCTGTTATGGGTTCCGTCCCACGAGTTCCATTCCCCTGAGTTCCGAAAACAAATTTCTTAGGAAAAACGTCCCACTAGTTCCGAATATCTCTGGAAAACCCAGCTGTCAGTTCTGAGGTTTGACCGGCTAATAGTACGACGCGACCTAGAATAGTTAATGGCCTATCACCAGGTATGTCATTTGTGTTTGTGTCTTTTGCTGTACATATTGATTAGCGTATAAAGAGAAGAATAATTCAGTTAATAGATCAATTTGACGAAGCTACGTGGTGATTACTAAGTGACTTATAAATAAGATAAAAAACAGTTCAAAGACGAATCGACATGCTGATACTATTTTTAGAACTTTCTAAATATAACTCAAAACTGATTATTTTAACGAAGGCACATGCTGATACAGATACCGACAAGGCGAAAGCTGCTAATGGGAGCTACCGGTCCATGGTGTCCGCCCCCCTCTGTTAGAGGAGCCAATTCATTAAAGGGAGCACGCACTCCCAGCTGGCGTTAACAATGGACCTTATTTGTTCCAGTAATAAACAAATTAATACAACTTTGCTGTAGAGAACTAAGCTGGAAATCGCTCAGATAGTGTTCGGAACTGATGGGACTCGCTCAGGTAGTATAATTGGCAGCTAGCCTATCCGCTAAAAAATTTGGAACTGGTGGGAATCGGAACTCATTGTAGGACACGCTGTTATGTGACCATAACATTTCAGTCTATTAACCTACTTTCGATTTTTGCAAAAAATTCAGATTTTGGTCATATAATATTTCTGAGGATGTTTCTCTCTTGTTCTTCGACTTGTGATTTGCCCCCTGTTATTAAAGTTTCAGATGTTTAGGAGCTTCTGGTTTGACGGCATTATTTTATTGTCACTATTTTGCGTTTGTATTCTTTATTACAGTATACAGCATATGTTCCAGGTAATTTTATATGCTTTTTGTAATTTTGCATTTCTTTCCTTGTTCAAAATTCGGTTGTTGAATCCTGATTTGGTTCCTTCCGTATAGGCTATTTAGTCTTTTCACAAAATATTGAGTCCTGTTCTGGCTGATATTTCACGCAGTTTTTTGGAGGAATGGATTGCTTTTCGCCTAATCTTATTCTCATTCTTATCCTTATCCTTATTCTTATTCTTATTCTTATTCTTATTCTTATTCTTATTCTTATTCTTATTCTTATTCTTATTCTTATTCTTATTCTTATTCTTATTCTTATTCTTATTCTTATTCTTATTCTTATTCTTATTCTTATTCTTATTCTTATTCTTATTCTTATTCTTATTCTTATTCTTATTCTTATTCTTATTCTTATTCTTATTCTTATTCTTATTCTTATTCTTATTCTTATTCTTATTCTTATGCTTATTCTTATTCTTATTCTTATTCTTATTCTTATCCATATCCTTATTCTTATTCTTATTCTTATTCTTATTCTTATTCTTATTCTTATTCTTATTCTTATTCTTATTCTTATTCTTATTCTTATTCTTATTCTTATTCTTATTCTTATTCTTATTCTTATTCTTATTCTTATTCTTATTCTTATTCTTATTCTTATCCTTATCCTTATTCTTATCCTTATTCTTATTCTTATTCTTATTCTTATTCTTATTCTTATTCTTATTCTTATTCTTATTCTTATTCTTATTCTTATTCTTATTCTTATTCTTATCCTTACATTCGATTTGGGCCTCTTTTGACTGCATGCTAATCAACTTAATTTCAGAGTCTAGTTCTTGTTCATCTGTGCCTTCTTTCATGCTTCTGACTCACGTTATCTCCGTCTTCTGGGTTGAGCCCCTTAAACCTGCACTAACTAACTAACTAACTTTCATATCTTTTAATTTCTATAAATTCACGTCGACCGTGATTATTGTGGTAAGTTATGTGAATTGCACTAGAACGTTATCACATTCAGATACATCACTGATTGGTTGCCTTTGATTTTGAGTAATAGCAGATTTTCTTTGTCGGTTATTAGTCATATGTTTGATGTACCCGCAGACAACCAAATTTGATACACAATGGTAATGTTTCTATATAACCTTATAGAACCACATAAAGTGGTTTACCCGAATCTTTATTGGAAATAGCCATCCTAACGCAATTAGTAAACATGGGCTGTTTCTTTGGTTTACAAAACACATTCTATCACTTCTGTTTCTATAGTGCAGACCTAGCATCTGTTACTACACACTCTTGTGGTTTCTTCTTGAAACAGAAGAGTAGTTGTTAATTCATTTTAGAGGCTTGTGGCATTTCAGTCACCAGCACTTTGGGTGTGTTCTCCTTGTCTGACGTCGTAGTTGTTTGTGTAGCTGTATTATGGATAGGGATCCAGTGATGATCGTAACAAATAAATAGACATATTGCCATCGAAAGTTAAAATGTCCATTCTACGGGTTCCTCTGAAATCATCTGTCGTCAACAAAACGTTAGGCCTATTTCTGCACCAAAAGTGATTTAAGTTCATTGATAATTAACAAAAACATAATTATCTCTGCATAATCGACAGACTTTGAATCGCTATACACACTTCATTGATTCATTCTTTTGTTTTATTTGGTGCCTAGCGACATCTTGGTAATTCTTCCTGTGTAGTTAATAGGCCTACTTGAGAAAGACTTGTCCAATACATTTTTTTCATTAATGTATATACTTAAATTGGGGCAAAAAATTGAAGATGACCTTGACCAAAACGGATCCATCTTAGCATTCTCCTCAACAACAAAGGTGACCCATTCCAAAGCCATGAGATATTCTGGTCGATATGATTAACACTCTTTCAAAATGTTGAGGTGAATCCTGTATTTCACATGCATTGAGAATGCGGGTTGTAAATACCGCTGGGGATCGCATGACAAAATGCTTGTTAATCCTTAGGTCACGTGGATGGGCTGACATTTCATCGGTCTGGTCCAGCAAAGGTCACCCACAGTTCTTAAGAGGACCGGTCTAGATCATCTGCATGCCAAGTTTAGCGTAATATAGGTTCATTTGTCACTTCTTCAAAATATCAGGGACTATATGTATGTCAACTGGCGTACGTGTCAAGTTTTGCCCAAGGGCACATACGAGTGTCGGAAAATCACAACTGACAACCCACGCATGTTTAATAGCACTAAAGTAAAGACAAAAGGAGTTAGGCAAGGTTTTCTTAATACTATATTGGATTTTTGGAAGAGTTCAGAACCCAGTAACATAACCAAACAATACCATAGGTTCGAAAATTAGTACTGAGAGTGGCCATCTTCAGTGGGGTTTCTCTCCAGTGCCATCCGACATTTCCTTCTGGCAAATGGTGGAATATTTTTTAATTCAAGTTAATGGACATCTACATCACCCATACACCCAAATAACTACAGTTATACTCACTATTTGACAATAGATACACATGTTATCAGATAAATCCAACACTTAGAAAGTACAAGAGAATGATAACCAAGATGTCCCAAATCCCTTGACTGAAATAGAAACAATTTATATTTTCATGAACAAAGTAAGTTACTAGTAATGTCATTAGACTCTTTTGGTGGTCTTGGGTTCGATTCCCAGTTCTGGCAAGAAATTGTATTCAGTGGTTTGCCAATTTCAACTCCAGGCAAATGCTGGAACGTCACTTCTAATAGACCACAGACGCATTCTTCCACATCCTTGCCCAGTCTCATTCGTCTTCATTAGCCAATTTTCAATTTTGAAAAAAAAAAAAAACCAGGCTTATGAGATCACCCTTTGTCCGTGTGTGTGTGTGCGTGTGTCTGTGTGTGGAGCGATTTCAATAAAACTCGGTAAGTTCATAGCGCTATTCCCGGGACCTTGACCGTGCCCTTCAAATTTTGTTACGTCCCACCAATCCAACATGGCGGCTGTGCGAATTATTTCACTAGCATTCAATAACTCCAAAACTATTACCGATATCGCCCTGAAATTGTGTACGGTGATAAAGGGCACTATTAGAAGTTCACCTATGAGACTTTCAAAAACCTGGTTACTACAAACCCAACATGGCGGTCAAGCGAAATTGAGACTTTTAAATAGACATTTCTCGCGATTTAACTATCCAAACGTAATGAAACTTGGTACAGCAAATGTTTATACACATTGTAATGCACTGGAGTCTAATTTAGATCAATTGTTTACATAACCTCAAAATGGCGGCTGTGCGAAATATTTCACTGACATTCTATATTCCCGAAACTATTACAGATATCATCATGCAATTTTGTACGGTGATAAGGGGTACTGATACAAGTTTACCTATGTATATTTCATAAACCTGTAAAGTACAAAACGAACATGGTGACCAAGCGAATTTGAAATATTTTAATAGACATTTCTCGTGATTTAACTCTCTGAGCGCAGTGAAATGTGGTACAGTAAATGATTTTGCAGATTGTAATGCACTGCCATCTAATTTAATTCAATTGTTTACATAACCTCAAGATGGCGGCTGTGCGACATTTTAAAGTTAAGTTTTTATTCTTGTGTCGTAATCATGCGATCGAAGTGAAAGTTTGAATAATGAAGCTAGGCAATAATTGTCCTTGAATGGTACTTAACTCTATGGCCTATACATATAACAATCCTAAATGGCGAGCTTCCGAAATATTTAGACGGTTCTCAATATCTATGAATCTTTTACAGCAACCAAACTGAATTTTTTTATGTTCATAGAGACTATGAACATATGTTCACCTATAGGACTTTCAGTAACCTGGTGAGCACAAATCTAACATGGCGGCGACGCGAAGTATAAATATTTAAGTGGACGTTTCTCGCGAATTAACTATCCGAGTGCCGTGAAACGTTGCACGTTAAATGCTTATACAATTGTTGATCCTCTGGCATGTAATTTATTTCAATTGTTTGCATAATCACAAGATGGCTGGTGTGCGTACTTTTAAAAATCGCGTTTTTACTTCTTGTGTTCTAATCATGCGATTGAAGTTTGAATACCACACGTACACACTAATCTTAATGTAATAGTACAAAATTAAAAATCCATCCTGGCGACCATCTGAAATATTTAGACGGTTTTGAATATCTACGAATCTGTTACAGCAATTAAACTGAAATTTTTTATGTTGATAGAGACAATTAACATGAGCAGGATATATGAAAATAGGCTGTATAGTTCTTCACGGAACTACTTGTTTTATATTTCATTAACTTCTCTCATGAGGTTGGTGCCAGGAAGGGCATCCGGCCGTAAAAACAACCACAGTGTTGCCATTCAAGGCATCTTATCTCCGACGGAAAAATATGGGGTAGACTTACACTATTATTATTATTATTATTATTATTATTATTATTATTATTATTATTATTATTATAATGATTATTATTATTATTATTTCGATTATTATTATTATACACCACGTTCAATTCCAACTGCTGCTACAGCGAACATTCAATTATTCTCATTGATACGGACAAAGAGTTATAGCTATTCCTACATATTTAGGAGAAAATACTGTAGGCTATATGTTCTTTTTGAACATCTTTACAACGTTCTTTATAATAATACTTTTATTTCAGCTAAACAGCCATTAAATACATTTAAATACACTATGCTTGCGCACCTGCGCCTTGGGTATCATTGTCTTTTATGGACTTTATTGTTTTGGTGCATTTTTCTATATGGTAGCGTTCACATGTGTGTCCGCATAGTTGACATACACATGTGTCATCCGGATCATGGTATGCTTTGTTTGTACAAATCAAACTGTGAAAACCATGAACTGCCAGGCGTGTGAACATGTGCCTCATCTCAAAGCTAGCAGATGTCTACGCAAGGTCAACCATGGCCTCCGTTCCATAAAATTCCAGTGGGATTTCTTCTCTTTTCCTTCTGAGTGTCGTTAATAGGTTTTCCGTACCTCTTGTGCTAGGTAATACTAGAAGCGTTCTAAAGTCTTCAATTAGGAATGTTTCTCGCGCGAGGAGGTAGACTAGCCGTGATTTGGTCGTCTTGGAAACTCCAATAGCTTTTTTAATGTATAATGCTTTAACACTTTCAAGTGATGATAGATTCTTTTCAGTGAGGAAAGGCCATATGATTTCTATTCCGTATGTCAATATTGGCATTATTTTATTTTTAAATAATATCATTGCTGTCTCGAGGTTGAGTGTTCTTATATATCTTATATCGTGCATAGCCCGAACCGCTTGTGTATTTTTTTCTGCCACATGTTTTGTAAAGCATTTTTCACTTGTTTGTAGAGTGATGCCTAGGTATTTGAATTATTTTACTATATTTATTCTTTTTTTCTGTTCCGGTCGGTTCCTTTCCTCCTTGTCGAAACACCATCATTTGTGTCTTAGATGTGTTGATGTCAAAATGATATTCAGTGCACCATTCCTCCATGTCTTTTAGAATGTTTTGTAGTTTTATGATGTTATGTGATCCGATCACAATGTCATCAGCGTACGCATATGATACAATATCTGTCTTTTGAGTTATTCTCATTATGTCTTCCGCTCCTAGGATGAAGAGCAAAGGGCTGATTGGGTCTCCCTGTAGTGCTCCATTCGTTTGAATTATCGGATCAGAGAGTGATATATTATCCGAGATTCTTATGTTGTTCCAATGTAGTATCATATGTATAATTCTTGTCCATACATTATCTCTATCTAGAGCTTTTTCCAGCTTCAGTTTCACAAGATCACGGCTTTTGTGAAGTCTATAAATACTGCGTAATATTTTTCTTTTCATTCCATGACTTGCCAAATGCTATTAAAAATAGTTTTATTGCAGTAAGAGTTGACCTTCCTTTCCTGAATCCAAATTGTGTTTCTGGTAGTTGTACAGCTATTTCTTCTGTGATTCTTTCTGTTATTAATTTAGTGAATATCTTGAATGGTATATTCTCCAGCGCGATGCCTCTGTACATATTTGTATCATATGGGTCGCCTTTGCCTTTATAGAGAACTTTTATGGTCGACTGTCTCCATCTCTCTGGTATTGTTGCCGTCTCGATGCATTTATTATATAATTTCGTACATACTGGTAATAGAAGGTGTGCCGTGTCTTTTGTGTATTCACCGAATATGTTGTCTGGTCCAGCAGCTTTGCTTTTCTTTATGCTTGCGATTATATTTTGAACTTCTTTTGTTGTTAGTGGAGTCCATTCGAATGTCGTTGTTTGGTAAGTTCCTTTTGTGTTTTCTGGTATGATTGTTATTCCTGCCCTGTTGAGTAGATCGTTAAAGTGTGTCGTCCATTCTTGCATATTGATATAGTGTGTCTGTTCCTGTTTCCTAGGGCGTAACGCGATGTATGGGTCATTGTTGGCCTCTTCCACGATTCTTTTTCCTTCCGCTTCCCAGAATGTCCTTTTCTTCTCACGTAGTATCATATCTCTTGTAGTCACTTCTTTTCTTGTTATATTCTTGAAGGAAAAGAAGACTCTCGCAATTCGTCCTTAGCTGGTGTAAGGCCCCCAATACGTCTTTTTTTTAGATAGGTAGCATTCCTGGTCGAACCATTGTTTTGCCTTTCGATCTTTCCTAGGGTTTGTGGCTTGTATTAGGAGTTCTTCAAGGGCTTGTACTGCTTCATCTAGTCTTGAATCTTCTGTTAGTGTTTCTATTTTCTTTATAAGGTCGGGTCTACCTTCTACTTTCCCACAGTCTATCTTCCTTGATAAGAGTCTCCCTGTATTACTATTTTCAAAGGAATATGCTTTCTTATAGGTGTATGATCTGCTGCCCATAGTGGAGCTATTTCTCCATTTATGTGACCTCTTATAAGTGCAACGTCTATCGCACTTTTCCCATTATGGCATATATATGTAGGTATGTTGTGGTTATTCAGAAGGTGTAGGCCATCTTCCTGCATTTTTTCCATTACTAATGTTTTATAGTTCTGTACATCCAGCCTACAATTTAAATCTCCGGCTAGGATTAGAGGGATGTACTGCCTACTCAATGAGATTAGTTGCCCTACTTCATCTATTATCTCCATGGCCGTTGTGTACGGTTGAAAGTAACAGGTAATAATTGTGATGTATTGCGTTTCAATTAGCAGAGAGTGATCTTTATTGGCGTCAACCATGGCTTTAATATGATAGTAATTCCTCCTGCAGGTCTTCCTCTTTCTCTTTATCACATTACATTAAACTAAATTGAATCGATCGGAGCTGAAAGGCATTAAGTCAGTTTTCACTCCTTTTTAGGAGACAGATAATACGTCATTGACAGAACTTATCAAACACACTACCGTACTCATCTACTGTATGTTGTGAAGCAACTATTCAGGTTATATTTGTGTTAGCGGAATATTAATTTTAATTTAATTAACATATTTTTCTAATGAATTTTGCAAACGTGACTTAATGTCTTTCAGCTCCGTGGTCAGTTTAGTGCGGCATAAAGCCATCCAGAATGAATATTTCAAATTATATTACATTTTAAGAACTACCTAAACCCTTTACAAATGTAATTTACAATAGCACTGTAGCACGCGGGAATCGTGCAGTGCATTCAACATTAAGTACGGAATACGGCGCTGAAGGCAGCAAGTCATTGACTAATGCTTTTCTCCTCTGATCGCACTGCATGTAGCAGTGGTTTCAGGCTTCAACCCCCAAAACAAATTGCTTTGTGATAGATTTTACCTTGCCAGTGAGCTTCCGTGCTTTTTCTCCTGTTGGTAAGATGAAAATGTTTTGTGGGTAGCTGAAAGCTGACTTATTCTGTCCTAAGCCGTTCCAAGGCCCTTGGGTCAATACTTCAGAATACTAATTCATTAAAAAATTACAATTTTTGACTTAATGCTTTTCAGCTCCGACCGATTCAATTATGCTATATCGTTTTATTTTTAACGAATTGTGTTGTTTTGAGCCTGCTTGCGATTTTTGAAGAAAAAAAGGTGACTTATGACATCAAATTTAGTTTATTTATTTATTAGTCACCGGAAAATTCGACATTTCCGCGAATAACGACAAAAAAAAGATGCTAAATCCACGAGTCATAGATTTGATGCGAATTTTCGCGAGTGTTCCGTGAGTAATTATATGATATTAATAATAACCCCTGGCACTACAGCCCATGAAGGGCCTAGGCCTACCAAGCGGCCGCCGCCCAGCCATTTGCCCTGCAGATATTGGGGTGATGCGTGATGAGCGCATCGAGTCCCCTCGGCCGTTAATATTGGTTTTTGTGATCGGGGCACTGCCTCACTGTCAACCAGCTACTCAATTGTCCTCACGAGGCTGAGTGCACCCCATTCCAGCCCTCACGTCAGTTTCTAAAATCCCTGATGGAGCCGGGAATTGAACCCGGGGCCTCTGGGTGAGAGGCAGGCACGCTACCCTAACATCACGGGGTCGGACAATTATATGATATTATTTATGTAAAAGTTGTTCTAAACAATTGTTTATTTGTTTAATTTTTTTTCGTGATGTCGTGAGTCGCGAATTTAGACTATCACATAGGCATTGCAGCACTATACACAACCAATACTGGAAAATTACTTCAAAAACTGGAGACTTCAATCCAGTGTGAGTAAAACAGAAGTGTCTTGCTTCCGTTCCATCGTTTGGCGACCGTGAAACTGAATGTAAGTTTTGGAGGCAGAATTCTTCGTCATAATTGGAACCCAAAATACCTTGGCGTCATCTTAGAACGTACACTATCCTTCAAACAACACCTCCTGAACTTAGCACTAGAGTTGATAACTAGAAACAACATCCTCCATAAACTATCTGGAACTAGTTGCGATCTTCTGCCTTGGGTTTGGTGTATTCAAGTGCTGAGTATTGTGCACCTGTTTGGTTGAACAGTCATCACACAAGGCTTGTTGACACTCAACCTTATACCAGAATGCGCACCATATCTGGCGCAATCACATCCACTCCACTCCAGTTCATTGGCTTCCAATGCTTACCAGTATAGTGCCACAAGATCTATGCCGATCTAATGCCCTTATGAAGGAATTCCACGAGATCTCCAGGAATCCTAGTCTACCCGTGCATAATGACCTGCCACTTTTGAATCTTAAAATACTAAAATCACGCCATCCAGCTCTGCGTGATGCTGCTGGCATGGATGCTATGGCCTTTAAATCTCTTGATGAATGGAAAGGTCGGTGGGAAGCAGCAACAGATATGCGTCTGCCGAATGTTTTACAAATCTGTAGCACCCTCGGGTTCTGGTGCTTAAGTGTAGTCTATTTTGAATAAGTCTATATCGAACGTTATCTGTAATACCTCAGTTGCGAGGTGTTGCACATGGGAATGAACCAGGAGTTAATGAAAAGGAGATAAAGAGTTCAACAATGTTTATACAATTATTAGTTTTTCTATCGTTCAAAATATTTGAATAATATTTACTTTTAATCAGCAAATTACTTTTTCTTGCAAATTTGTACTGAAGTTCAATTTACACCATTATCACTCCAAAAACGGGAACATCTTCCTGGGTGAACCCCATTCCAACCCTCAGACCAGCAACAAATATCTTTTCAGAAATCGAACCCAGGAATTTTGGATCCAGTGTTTCAATACATACCCGCGATCAAAGAAGACGGAAGCCTTGTGACTATGCTGTGGTACTTCATATCCCGTAGTGCCAAGATAGACAGAAGGTTTCATCATGGAAGTACAGTAGTATCCTAGAAAATATTAAATTATATCTATCTATTTGTGGAAATGCCAACAACGGTTATTATGCTGGGCACGTCATGGCATACCGAAGTTGAACTGTTGCGATGTAAGTTGTAATCTTCAGAGTACCGAATAATTCACTCCGCGATAAACCTTCATCGTGTGTTGCCCAGCCATTCCTTGGAGGCTACCGGTACTTGTTAAGTCAGACCAAGCATTTTATATTATGAGGGAGCCGACACCATTTGCTGTGGTTACAGATCTCGGGTGGGATGTCTTAATTTACTTCAACTGAAAGCAAGTTACCTCCCTTGAAATTTAATCAATTGACACTAATTTTTACATGAAGTGATTTTTCTTTTGGGAGTTGTTACACCATTCGTAGAGGTCATCAACTTCCCATTGGTGTTTATCAATTCGAGGGTGTGGATTCATGATGACATTGATTCCACTTACTCTGTTATTTCTACCAATATTAAGAGAAGACTGCAGATTAGTGTAAATACTACGCTGTAATTACCATAATCCCCAATTCGCGATTTGTCTTGTTTGATATTAATGTTGGTAATTTTCTGTAAGTGTAAACGTTGTCACCGGAGAATTACCCACATTGTAAATAAAAAGAAATGAATGAATGAATGAATGAATGAATGAATGAATGAATGAACGAATGAATTTTTTGGACTGAAACTCATGTTAACCTCTTTCGTGGGAGCCTCTCTCCATGATTGGAAAAACTGTAGATCTAGTGGTAAGATGGAAGAGAATACGCTTTGCCTCTTTCCATTATTATTAAGAAATTTAATTGGTCCACAATATAGAGAAACTGTATAAAATATATAAATAGAAGATGAACATGCAGAAGAAATTAAGGCGGTATAAATCGGTCTTCCTGGATTATGGCAGAAGATGATAGTGACTCCAATTCCTCCGTCTGCTCTACAAAATTGCTGAAATGATATTAATCCATGTATTTTAAGTGATTGAGTCTCCAGTTTTAAACTGGTTTGATGCAGCACTCCATGTCTCACTGTCTTGAGCTAATCGTGTCATATCTACATAGCCCCAACCCCCTACTCCTAGGCAATTAGTTGAATATATTCTAACCTTGGCCTACCCTTACAGTTCTCGTCTTCATCTCTTCCTTCCATAGCTAAGTTAGCTATTCCTGACTGTATTAGTATATGCCCGGTCAAACTACCTCTTCTCTTCATTAGCACTTGCCAGAAACAACTCGTCTTTGTACCTCTACATTTGTTACTCTATCTAGCCCTAGATATCTAATCTTCATTATTCTCGTCTAACACCATATTGCAAATCAATCTATTCTCCTTTCTTCTTCTGCACGAATGGTTCAAGGTTTATTTTCCAGAAAACACCTTGCTCCATACAAAGGCTATCAACGATTCTAAGGGAGACATGTGTTATGAGGGATGTTCATAGAATGATGCATCTGTATACAGGACTAGCCACGTTTTTGCTTTATTGTACATTTACATTTTTACACACGAACACACACACATATAGGTAGATGATCAGAGGCATTAAGTTAAACTAGTTTGATACTGAGTTGGAAGGTCTTCATTGTCTTCAGCGTAATGGAACACTCCAGCCGGGCAGGTGGTATTGCTAAAGGTTGGTGTCAGCGCGGGGTTCGTTTAAGCTCTCTGAGATTCTGGGGGAGCAGGGTGGGTACGGATATACTCGAGACCTCGGAGGATCAGCTCGGGTATGGGTGGGGCTTCAGGGAGGTGGACGCCCTGGGGCTGGAAGCCATTCACTCCAGCGGTGTATGTGACCGTGATAGGGGTGCCATCAGGGGAGGTGTAGGAGTAATGGCCCTGGACCTCTTCAGCCTCGTTCTCCTGGCCGGGGTTGGTCAGAATACCAGACTCTTGCTGAGCGATACCGTTCTCGGTTTCCAGGCTGAAACACGAGAGAAATTCATATTGATTATTCATCAAATTGTTTTCACACTGGAGATGAAAGTTACGCACACTGATAGGTGGGATTAAAAGGTGCTTTCAAGGCGCAGAATTATGAAGTTGTACTTTAATAATAATTTTATTGGTTTGACGACCATTTTAATTACCTTGCCTGACGCCCGGGTGCCGGAATTTTGGCTCGATGGGGATCTTTAACGTTCCACTACGATTCACACGGCTCCCTCGAATTTTTGCACATTCATATGCCAACTGACTGCTCCTGGGTTTGGTCCTGGAACCTTGGGTACAGGAGGCGAGACAATTACCGCTGCGCCATGCAGCCAGTAGGATGCAGGTTGTTGATAAGCCGGATGAACTTAAGATATAGCAAGAAATGTGTGGTGTGATGGATGATAATTAAAACATTTGAACGCTTAAGGCTAGTTAATGAAATATTATTCATTATAGCCGTATGTAGTGCTTCGGCTACCGGCACAGTTCATATCCTCGCCACTATATGGGGGCTTCATTCATTCCGTGTCGGTCGACTGGAAGCAGGCCGTGAGGTTTCATAGCCGTATGTTGTAAAGTCTCTTCCCTTCAGTTTAAGTACTCCTGCGTCTCTGGACTTCACTATGCATTTTCCTTGGTGAGCCAATCTCTTAACTCTGTAATTGACTGGGGACTGAAGGCCGGATTCTGTTCCTGCTACATCGTGAGCTCTTCCATTGCTCCTCTCCGGGCGGTGAAACAGTTCGATGGCGTAGTCGGTACCATGCTGAACTGTTATGCCCATGATCGCGGGTTCAAACCCGGCTGAAGTTGTCGAAGTTTTAAGAGCGTTAAAATCCTTCAGTATGACTTCCTTCGGAGGGGAAGTAAAGCCAGCGGGCCCATGTAATAGATTTATGGCATGTAAAAGAACCTACCACTACAATATTGATATTGCGAAGCCACATTTTTAGGTTTTATTTGGCTAGTTAGAAATTCCAACGTTTGTCACTAGGTGTCAGTGACAGTGGCATCTCTGGTAGCTAGAAGCTGGAACTACTTGAAATTGAACTTGATGGGGAGCCCATGGGCATGCAATTATAATACCCCGCTATGGCCATTGGCTGCAATTCAAATATAAAATAAATAGTTCGGGAATAAGTTGATCGCAAGCTGTAGCCTATGCCTGGAGCTATAAGTTCTATTAGCTCTGAATTCCTTTGAATGCTCCTTTTAACCTTGAATGCGACAGCCTCATCCTTTAACGAGAAAATTATTAATTTGTTATTTATTTCCCTAGTTAGATTACTTCAAGTCCTAAGATATTCATAATCAGGAAGGAAAATTCCAACAGATGTAATTACGCTCCTTAGTCGTAAGATTATGACTCCCTGTCTTGAGAGATGAGTGAATATGACCACCGTCGACAGTCCTTGAATTATTTTCCGTGGTTTCCCATTTTCAACCGGACGCGCCTTCTAATAGACCAAGGCCGCTTCCCTCCCACACCATGTCAAGTTTCATCCATCTGTCAGTAACCCCTGTGAGAGATTGGTATCCTGAAGGGCAACCTCCACTTACAGATCTCATCTCTCATCATCCCCAACCCCGTATAAATGGGAATATTAAGGGTGGGAGACACTAGTAAGAGAGGAAAGTTGGTAAAACTTGAGACTCCTATCACTAATAAGGATGTGCTTACCTGTACTGGTATGAGCCGTCATGTTTCACATCCTGGTTCTGCTTGATGATTACCCATCGCTCGGACTCGCGGGGCACGGCGGGAACTGGACTCTTGCGGATAGGGATAGGTAGGGCGGCGGCGGCTGATGGGGCCGCTGAGATGGCGAAGGGGGGTCTGGGTGTCTGCACGGCCACCAGTTTAGGTGCCTGGGGCTGCAGCTGAACGCTGATGGGGTTGTACGGCCTGAACTGGGGTCTGGCCTCGGACACAAACAGCACAGCGGCAACCAACAGCTGGAAAACATAACAACAACAAGATCCATTAAAAATAAATCATGAAATAACAAAGTTCAATACGTCGGAAAATAGATTAAACATAACATGGTACAAACCCAACATTAGGTTTACTTTAATTCACATTTTTTAAACTACCGTAACAGCACCAGTTCTCCCGTGTTTTCGTATTTTAATTTAGGGACTTGTAGGCTATGTCATGATCATCAGCCCCGCAAACTTGTGTGTGAAGATTGGTGTCTCTTAATGACGTCACACGAGACATATGTCGATGCCGCCAGCTATAAATTTACATAATTATAAATAGAATGCGTATATAACTTATTGTGATAATAGTATCCTTGTTGACTGTTGATGTATAATGTGGCTTTTCACCGATGTCTCAGCCTCATTCATGGCTGTGATTATATGGAAGCTACTGGGTATGGATGGTGCTGAGTAATGGCCTCAGGGCACGGTCAGTGTTTGTCGATGTTGTGATAGGTTCTGCTCATAGGGTTAGTACAGGTTTTTATCCGGGTACTCCGGTTTTCCCTGTCACAAATTCCACTCCTGTGAGGAAAGCAATGGCAAACCACCTCATTCCTCACCTTACCTAGTACGCCCCATTATAGTGTTGCCTTGGTGTTGTGGGTTTCTACCACATAACCTATGGTGGTTCTTTTTGAGGATCCAATCAGCCTCCAGGCTGACAACCTAACAGACAGACATATATACGGTATATACTGTATATGTATTTTTGAATTTGATAAACATACACCTTGTCAATAATAATAATGCAATGTTTATTAAAAGACGTGCATGTTTCGGAATTGTAGTCTATTGATACCTTCTTCAGCTTCAGCGAAATTGGATTATAAACTAGGTTAACAATTGCTATTAAGAGGAACTGGCATTTGGGAATACCCCTAATACAAATCGGTATGAAAGGAACTTTTAATTAAATTTCTCTTAAAACCCAATAACGCTGACGCTGAACAAGGTATCAATGTAATACCAAAACATGTGCGTCGTTTAATAAATATTACATATATTCTTAGTGTTGACAAGGGTGATGTCCATTAAATAAATAATAACTATAAGTGCCAATTTTAGTGTTTACAAGTGTTCTGCAAACAAGAGGACTTCATGGTGAAATGAATACGAATTTGATCCAATCCGGTAACAAGAAAATATACTTTAAATCACAACGTTTGTAGTGTTGGGGAATAAATTGTACGGTTACATTGTTAACCTATTAAAAGCTACCCGGACTATATAAGAACAAGCCAACAGTATGTGTTTTCCATTTAAACTCGACTATGGGCGTATTCATTCCTGTATGATAGATAAAAATTCAATATTAAAAAACTTTTAACCCGATGATTGTTATGTCGGTCTATAGATTGTACACGAGACTTTTTATGGTTGTATTATTCCCCGTTATTTCTCAAGTGCCTGGCATGCTCTGCCATCTGTAGGGCATTGTGTAGTACAACTTGAGTTTGGATTTCATCTTCCAGAAGTAACTAACATACGATTTCCTAGAAGTTTATCCTCTACCTACAGCTGAAGTTCATATATGATGTAAACAAGCATGGCGGAGCAAGAAGCAAGTTCTTTTCACGATGTTGTGATTTCGGATCAATGAATATCAATTTTTGTACTAGTAAGGAGCGATAGGTCTTGGTTGTCTACTGACTTTAGGAAACAATTTTCTAGGAGCCCTTTACCTGGTATAGAGATGATGCAAACGTGGGTGCATTATTTTTTTTAAAGATTTTGGTGTGTTTAAAAATAAATATTGATACATTATAAACATATGATTTTGAATTTGCGTTTAGACTAATGATTACCCAAAACCTATAGACAGTTTAAGTCTATTAAGGGGTTAGGTACAGCTTATGTGTATTTCAGCTTACTATATCATGTAAATTCATGTCTCTCTCTAACATAGTTTCTTAAAAAAAAAGCAGCAAACATATTGTAAAAGTTTGACATTTTGTCTTCAATACAAAGTAAAACAAGAAGTTCTGTGACGAAATAAAGAGCCTACTTTTCTTAAAATTAAGACTTATGCCAATGATTAATCTATATGGACCTATCTAGAATAATGACGAAATTAAATTGGTAGTATCAAAATTTCTAATTAGTTCGAAATATACCTGGTATAATGTAGCCTAATAGAGAACTACAGTTGGCAGCCCTGGTGACTGAATGTATTCTTAGTTCCATGTCTTAAGGTACAGAATACAAAATTTGGTTCAAATCCAATGGATAGCATGGACGTTGCATGCAGTTAGACATTTGATCTATCAGCGCGCGTAAAATCATGTTGGCAAAATATCATGCAAGTGTTGGTCAGAAATAACCTTAAATATGATGATCTCTTGATGTGCCAATTTTGATTGAAATCCATTTTTTAGTATGGACGTTACATGTATTTAAAAATTAGTCCTATCAGCAGGCTTAGAATCATTTTGGCAGCACTGACGTATAGCCAATTTGTTACTCCAAATTAATGTAGAATGTCAGGTACTACACGTGTGCATAGTTAAAAGCTGTCGGCTAGCAAACTTTCTGATATATTGGTATTTGGATAAAAATAATAACAGTTGGCGGTCCTGGTGGCTCTTAAGAATACGCTCAGTCATATCTGTTTATGTACATATATTGCATACGAAATTTGGTTGAAATCCAATTGGTAGCATAGAAGTTATATGCGTTTAAAAATTGGACCAATCAGCAGGCTTAGAATCATTTTGGTAACACTGCCATGTATGGCCTCCTGGAAATTAAACTAAAATATTATTATCTATATGCGTGCCAATTTTGGAATAGCTACCAGGCATAGGTTCCAAGATATCCAATATGGAGCTCAAATTCCAAGTGCGGTTTTTCAGCAGTTGGTAGCACCGACATCATTTTCATATATGGGCTTGAGATATTCAGGTATAGATCTTTACTCATACCAAATTTGGTTTCGATTGCTGCAGCCATTTAGGAGTTGATAGGGGGACACACAAACAGCTGGCCAGCCTGCCAGACAGACAGACAGAAGGACAGACAGACGGACAGACAGACAGACACACATTTGTGCGGATCGATCTCATAAGTCTACTTTTTCCTCATTTTTGCAAAATGTGAAAATACAATAGTAAAAATATTTGTTAAGATATGTTGCTGAAAGTACTTGCGTTTCTAGAGGAATATCTTTGCAATAAAATAAGATAAACAGAACCCAAAAATGTTGAACATACACGAGTTATCACTAAAACGCTGCAGCCTTGTATGATGAACAACAACCATTTTGAATTTTAAAAAAATACTCAAATAATTTTTTGACATGAATGTAATGCTGTTTTTCTTATAGAATAGTGCAAGTGTTTCATGTGCACAACATTTCATTGCTGTAACTGTTGTGGTTATGAAGAAAGAAAAAAAGATAATTGTTTAAAGTTTACCACAGTAACCTGCGCCTAACCCCTTAAACACATCCACTCCCCACATGTTTCAAATTATGGTTTCTACAGTACTTATACAGGCGAATGAATAGCAATGAGATAGCAAACAGCTAAGTAGTACCTCAGCACTTCAAAGGTTAAAATTACGTCTTGTTTCTGACAAAATCGTGGTTTCCTCCCACACTCCTTTTCCACGTTTCTATCCGAGGAAGAAAAGAGTTTTTGTGTTTATTCCAGAGCGACAAATCAGAGTTAATTTATGTAGGTGAAAGATTATCCTAGAGATACAACGTTATGCGAATGGGCACATTAATAATTACAGGGTATATGTATTATTCAATGTGCTTCAAGTAGGAATATACGAAACATCACAACATATCAGAGTAAATGTCGTTTGTAATGCCACGCAAATTTCACAACCACCCAGCTAGTGGCATATTAAATAAATGGCACAGTGTGAGTTCTACGCGAAGAACCGCGCCTTTCAGCTGCATTCACAATCTCCCTAAATAAAAGTGTGCAGCGTTTATCACGTGAACTGGAGTGACCTGTGACCTCCTAAGAGGCCTATTGCTTGTCTTTCTATTTGACGCATATGGGTGAATTGCAGGTTAGGAAAGGGGCAACAGGCTGATGAAGAAGTCATCCAGTCCCTGCGCCAAGAGAATTAACCTTAGGACTTTCAAATAATCATGGCCCAGCCGAAAATCGAACCCGGAACCCTTCAGGCCAAAACCTAGTATACTTACCATTTAATCATGGAACCTGGGCGTTTATTATTTGAAAAGAGATTTAGCTTATTTCTATTGTGATCTACAAAAATTATTCAACATTTTAACATCAACAATAGCGCAATAATTAATTATTAACAATTTTGTTCAAAGCATCGTTTCCCAACCTGTGGTTCGCAAACACCCCAGGGGATTCGCAAAATATTTTAAGGGGTTCGCCAAACACTTTTCCATAATTTCCTTAATTTCTGCGGCATTGCCAATTTATAATAATAATAATTATTATTATTATTATTTTAAAATTAAATTAACCCTGTAATGCCCCTTGTTAGACTCGTGTAACATCGGAAATTTATCACATTATTTCTACAAAAAATTAATATTTACCGCGAATGCCTGATTTACAGTTATGTAACAACGTTAGGAATGGATTTGATTTAGCTACAATGGAAACGTAGTCAGCCAGCTTCTGTGTGTTCTAACAATACTAACAACAGTACCGCGACCCCACTAAGGGACAGTTACATGTACATTGTATATTTAAAAGTCAGTGCCTCACCTAACTCAGATCGTTGTAAAAGTGGTTCGCGAGTCGATAAAGGTTGGGAGCCGCTGGTTTAGAGGAACGAAATACGGTTCAGCTACCAACTTTTGTCGTAATTAAAAACACGCCAATCAACTAAAGATTTAGTTCTTTGCATTGCCCGATTTTACGGAAGGTGTATGCTTAAATGTAATATATACTGTACAGTGTGGTCCAACCGCCCCTTATTATTTAGTTTTATGAAACCCAACTAACATAGCATTTCTCCCGATGGTCGATATTGCTCTGCGCTCTGACTGTGTGACAGCAATGTAATTGGGTCATGGGTCTAGCAAAGGAAAACCGACCTTAAACTTTTCCCCGCCAAATACTACGGCCCATTCTACTAACATATGACTTTCTGCTCCTTGAAATAACACACATACACGTAATACGATCGAAATAATAGCTTACGCCACGTGATCTGTAATAGTAGAAAGTTAAATCAACATCACAAACCGTGATTGAAGACTTTGAGATGGACTTAAACGTTTGAGGTGGGACGGCTACAGTAACTAAAGCACGTTTAGCGTGCTGTATTTACCATGTCTTGGTGGCTGCGAGGTTTAAAGCCTGACCGTACTTGGTGGGCGCGAGCGGGTAGAATGCTGCTTCGAATCCAGTAGTAGGCATACTTTTTTTTTCCCATTGTATTATTAGCAAAAAATCGTCTGTCTTTCTGTGTGTGTTTGACGTTGTGTGTGTGTGAGTGTGTGTACTCTGAATGTCTGCCCCTCCCTCACCCCCCCCCCCTATCAATTCGAACACGGTGAAACCGAATTGAAGGAAATTTGTTACAGAGGTAGAACTAGCAAAGGGCACCTCAGTGTCATGTTTTATATCGCAGCCATCTTGACGGAAACGTAATGGCGGCCACCCAAATGTTCAAAGCTTAAATCAAATTACGAATAACCTAATCATACGATCTCTACCAAATTTTGCAACAACATATATTTATACGGCGAGCGTCTTTTGACTACACTACAAGGTAATCAGACCAATAGTTTGCAGATGGCGGCCATGTATGTGCGCAAATCGATTCCCCCTATCAATTCAAACACGGTGATACCGAATTGAACGATATTTGGTACAGAGGTAGCAGTAGTAAAGGACACCTCAGTGTAATGTTTTATATCGCCGCCATCTTGACGAAAACGTAATGGTGGCCATCCTATTGTTAAAAGCTTGAATCAAATTACGACCAACCTAATAATTTGATCTCTTCCAAATCTTGCAACAACATACCTTTTTGTGGGAAGCATATTTTGACCAAACTACAAGATCATCAGCCCAACAGTTTGCATATGGCGGCCAAGTATGTATGCAAATCGATTCCCCCAATCAATTCAAACACGGTGAAACCGAATTGAACGAAATTTGGTACAGAGGTAGCACTAGCGCAGAACACCTCAGTGTCATGTTTTATATCGCCACCATCTTGACGGAAACGTAATGGTGGCCACCCAAATGGTCAAAGCTTAAATCAAATTACGACTAACTTAATCATCCTATCTCTACCAAATTTTGCAACAACGTATACTTGTATAGCGAGCATCGTTTGACTGAACTACAAGGTCATCAGCCCATTAGTTTGCAGATGGCGGTCATGTATGTGTGCAAATTGATTCCCCCTATCAATTAAACACGGTGTAACCGAATTGAACGAAATTTGGAACAGAGGTAGCACTAGCAAAGGGCACTCCAGTGTCATGTTTTATATCGCCGCCATATTGACGAAAACGTAATGGCGGCCATCCTAATGTTAAGAGCTTGAATCAAGTTATGACCAACCTAATAATCTGATCCCTACCAAATTTTGCAACGACATACCTTTATGTATAGAGAATCTGTTGACCACACTACAAGGTCATCAGACCAATAATGTGCAGATAGCAGCCATGTTTGTGTGCAAATCGATTCCCCCTATCAATTCAAACACGGTGAAACCGAATTGAATGAATTTTTTTTACAGAGGTAGCACTAGCAAAGGGCACATCATATTCAAGTATAATAACCGTAAAGCACGTTGTATTTCAAGAAGCTACTACAACCAACATTCAATTATACTCCTTGAAAAGGACAAAGGGTTATAACCATACCCATGTATTTAGGAGGATGTAGGCTATACGTTCTTTACCGAACATCTTGTTTTGTTATTAAATTTTAACAAAAAGTCTTAGCATATCTTTAGGCCCGTATCACACGACACTCGCTGGCAAGGAAGCTGGTGTGATCGCTGGTACAAAATCCTGTATAATTCTGTTCTCTTCGTCAGTACACCTGCTTGTATGACCGAAGTGTATCACACGCTAGCATGTTGGACGCAAAATTGTATGAAATAAAACCGAAGGGCTGTCGTTTGAGGGCATTAGTTGCTGTCCTTCCGCCTTATTAACGCAAAGCGGTCGCGAAAATTGCTTTAAGTAAATTAGAAAACCTGCCAGGTACTGAACGAATGCATTCCAATCAATATTTAAGATCTAACTGTAATAATTGAATATTTTACCATACGCGTTATTAAGAAGCGCAACAAAAACCGCTAGAGTGTGTTGGAAATGTGTGCAAGTATTATTGCGCCCGCTCGCTCTTTCGAAGATCCCGGGTTCAAGACCATCCAACGGCAGATTTTTAAATTCTTTCTAACTATTTTATTATACCCTCCCTACCTCGTACAGCAAGATTTCAACTTGGTTTTGTTCACATTATCTACGAAGACGATAGGGAAAGTTATTTTCTTGTCTCATTTAAATGGTTATTTTCCCTAAATACTGTTCTAAACCATGTCGCCTCCGTAGCGTAGCGGTCAGCATGGTAGGCTGCCGCCCCGGAGGTCCTGGGTTCGATTCCCGGCTCTGCCACGAAATTTGAAAAGTGGTATGAGGACTGGAACGGGGTCTACTCAGCCTCGGGTGGCCCAAATGAGTAGAGGGGGTTCGATTCCCACCTCAGCCATCCTCGAAGTGTTTTTCCGTGGTTTCCCACTTCGTCTTCGGGCAATTGCCGGGATGGTACCTACTGTAAGGCCCCGGCCACCTCCTTCCCTCTTCCTAGCCTATCCATCCCAATCTTCCATCCCTTCCCATCCCTCATGAGGCCCCTGTTCGCTTTGCAGGTGAGGCCGCCTGAGCGAAGTGCTGATCACACCTCCCCAGTTGTATCCCTCCCGACCAGATGTTCCAAGCTCCAGGACACTGCCCATCGAGGCGGTAGTGGTGAGTTCCCTCGCTGAGTCCGTGGGAACCACCAACCTAGAGGGTAAATTGACTAAATAAAATTAAAAAAAAAACTGTTCTAAACCATGGATGGATACTATTCGTTATAATTAATATTTTTTTAGTCGATTTTACCCTCCAGGTTAGGTTTTCCCACGGACTCAGCGAGGGATCCCATCATTACCGCCTCTACGGGCAGTGACCTGGAGCTTGAAACATCTCGACTGGGGATACAACTGGGGAGTTGGGATCAGCACCTCGCCCAGGTGGCCTCACCTGCAAAGCGAACAGGGACATCTTGAGGGATGGGAAAGGTGGGGAGGATAGGGAGGGATAGGCAAGGAAGAGGTAATGAGGCAGCCGTGGCCGTACGGTAGGTAACATCCCGGCATTTGCCCGAAGGCGAAGTGGGAAACCACGGAAAACCACTTTGAGGATGGCTGAGGTGGGAATCGAACCCCCTCTATTTATTTGGACCACCCGAGACTGAGTAGACCCCGTCCCAGTCCTCATACCACTTTTCAAATTTCATGGCATAGCCGGGAATCGAACCCAGGACGTCCGGGGTGTCAGCTAATCACGCTGACTACTACGCAACGGAAGCGACTTTATTCGTGATAATTAGAATTTTAATAGTTCAATATTTATAATAATATGACACGTTCTGTAATTACTGGCTTGCTGCGAGGCTCAGCTGGCTGTGCCTAAGGTTGCAGGTTCGTATCCTGGTGCAGTCAGCTGGCATTTGAGGGTGCGCAAATGCGAGGGAGCCGTGTCAGTAGATTTACTGGCACGTTGAAGATCCCCTTCCGAGGCGAAGTGGGAAACCACGGAAAACCACTTTGAGGATGGCTGAGGTGGGAATCGAAACCCCTCTATTTATTTGGACCACCCGAGACTGAGTAGACCCCGTCCCAGTCCTCATACCACTTTTCAAATTTCATGGCATAGCCGGGAATCGAACCCAGGACGTCCGGGGTGTCAGCTAATCACGCTGACTACTACGCAACGGAAGCGACTCTATTCGTGATAATTAGAATTTTAATAGTTCAATATTTATAATAATATGACACGTTCTGTAATTACTGGCTTGCTGCGAGGCTCAGCTGGCTGTGCCTAAGGTTGCAGGTTGCAGGTTCGTATCCTGGTGCGGTCAGCTGACATTTGAGGGTGCGCAAATGCGAGGGAGCCGTGTCAGTAGATTTACTGGCACGTTGAAGATCCCCCTCCGAGCAAAATTCCAGCACCCCGGCGTATCTAAAAGCCAGAGCAATTAAAAGGGGCGTAAAACCAATGTCATAATTATCTGTATTATTTGGGGCATATGACCTCGTAGTTCCGCCCCTTAAAACCTCACTAACTAACTAACTATTACTGTAAGTGTATAGCAAGCGCTTTGCGCACAGACGCCGTTGAAAGGAATTATAGTTTCGGTCTGATGTATTTATTTATTTGTTATGTGGGTCGTCTGAGTGAGTCGGAGTTTTCCTTTAAACAAAGGTGGTAAAAATTTCGAACACTTGCTAACTTGAATATACAGGATACCTTGCTTTCGTTCTACAGATCATTATGTCGTCGTCCAATCTGGCTGCGTACCATCGGATAAGTACGGTCCTTTTGAGGACCAAATAAAAAATCACTCGTTGGAACAGATAGATATGCGTCCATAATACATCCACAATAAACGACATTAAGCAAAAAAAAAAGTACTAGCTCAAGATTCGAACCTACTACAATGCGACTTCGTTGAAGCTACTCTTCATTTAGCCACCACAGCTACCGAGAACCATGGTACATTGCTGGCACGCATTGAATCTATTCGTAGACACTTCCTGTCAAAACGTAAGCATGTGTTATTCGGAGCTCTAATCGTTTCAATCATGCATTATATTTGAGGTCATTGAAAGAAAACTGCCACTATTAATTTCTACTATATTCGCGAGGATGTACTCAACGGTAAAGTTGTACAATGGACGTAAAGGAACAGGTACTAATGTTTTTAGGATGACTGTGATATACGCGTTAGTTGGGTTGCCTTCCTCCAAAAAAAATAAGGGGCTGGCGGACCACACTGTATATACAGTAAGTGGTTTATGATGTAAATTCTTTCATTTACACTGAATTTTGCTTGCGATTACGATACTTGGCTTAGGGATGTATAGAACTAGCACCGATAGAGCGCACTGCTGTTGTACTGGGTAAGCGCAAGGCGCTCTTCATTTGTCTCCTGTGTTCTCATGCCGCTAATATCGACGAATTTAAGTTGTTTAAATTGTTATTTTCGTAACTATGCCGAGCTATGGCAGTGTTCCTCTTTGAAAAAATCAGGGAAGCCCGTTTTCGTTTCACCAATTTCCACAAAATAAAGAAATGAGGAAGAAATGGTCACATGCTAATAGAAGGAAAAATTTCGGTGAGAAAAATCTGACCGAATATATTAAAGTGTGTTTCCATAATTTACAACTCGATGACTTCACGAAAACTGTGCTGGATAAGTGTGACTTACAAAGGGAAATAATTCCTATTTTGTACCTATAAACTGATTAGACATTTCGATAACAACCACTGAATTTATGCGTTTGTATTTGAAGGTGAGAGAGCAAGATTAAAACCGGGCGCAGTTCCATCGCTTTTTTCGTAGACCACAAACACAACAAAAATAATTTAGGAAGAGGCCATACACAAGAAAGTTGCCGGATTATCACGATAAGCCTACAATATCGGAATCTGCAGAAATCATCTCCATTGAAGTACGGGAAGAAAACGCAATATACACGAAGAAATGAAAGTAACATTTCGGACTCCCATTTTCAAAGACATCAATACTCGGTCAAATACTTCAAGAATAAATGTCGCAACATTAACAGTCACAAACGTATTATGGGTTTCTTGAAATCAGAAATAATCGTCAACTTCCATCTGCCCGACGGAGAATGTGGTAGCGACTGACTTCTACATCCTTGAGACATAGTCAGATGAATGGAAACAGTTCATGGCCCTAAAGCAGGGATTCTCAAACTTTAAAAAAAGTGTACCCCCAAGTCCTTTCCCAGGGGTAAGGGAACGATTCTTATTGAGAAATTGACAAAATTACATAAGATTACGTTGCGATGCATTTTCGAGGTACACATTACCGGTATCAACTTTCTTTGATTATGTTTACCTTAAAACACGACAGTTTCATGTAAGCTATCAACCTAAAAAAATACATGAATCGAAGTCTGTAAGCAGGGGGAGCAAGTGAATATTTTAATCTCTATTTATGATTTAAGTCTTATGGAGATATATTTATGAATATAGGCCTACAATACTCTAGTAATTGTAATCTTTAGGAGAAAGCATGCTGACTCATATTCATTATTTGAATAATAAAGCGTGTTAGAATTTTGTTATTACCGCTGTAGGCTATTCTTCCTTCCTCCCGCTAGTTTTAGTGCCTCTAGTCCGTAGCTCATTTTACAGCTGTTTAACGCTTAAACGCTGAAAATCGTCCATAATATATTAGGAGATATACCTGTATAATTAAATAATTTAGTCTTGGAGTATAATTAGAGAAGATATAATTTACTTTAGCTTAGAAAACTCGGTCACAATTTATAGATTCCTCGCAGCTGACTGGGAGAAACATAAAACGATCGCCATGCGCTTACCCAGTACTACACGAGCGCTATCTGGCGCGAACTTTCTCCCGCTACATCCCTAAGGGGCTTGTTTAGGAAGACACGCTCTTGCGTTAATTTTAGCCGAGAAAAAAAATATTTGATGTAGAATTACTGGCAATTGAACCTGTCAATAATAATAATAATAATAATTATTATCATAATAATAATAATAATAATAGCCTTGCATTAGTTAAGTAAACTGGATAACAGGGCAGGGTGAAACTAATCTCAGACTGAGTTATAATTGCATCACCTAAAGATAAGACAATCCTATGATAATTAATATACAATACTTATTAATACTCATGAGCGTGCGGTTTGCCTGCCACCGCGATCATTCTGTGAATTAGCAATGAAAATGGCTCCTACATTGTTGCCAAACAAACGTTACTTCATTCTCCACTCTTCTATAGAGCTATACAAACAAATTATTGAGATGGAGGAAAGTAGATCAAACATTAAGACCACTCTTGAGAACTCTGTTGAGTATAAAAAACTGATAGCCTTCTATACTTCAAATGTTAAGTTACATGTGAAATATCTTCTATTATACTGTATTAGTAACAGCGGCCGAAGTCATCGGATGTTTTAAGAGCGTTAAAAATCCCTCAATATGCCATCCTTCGGAGGAGAAGTAAATCCGGCGGGTCCATGCCATAGAATTAAGGCATGTAAAACAACCTTCCACCAACTACAATTGTGTGAAGCTAAATTTGTAGGTTAGATTTGATGAACAGTCTATTAAGTTCTGACGTTCGCCACCAGGTGCCAGTTGCGGTGGCTTCTAGTAGCCAAGTTTACAGCTAGGTGTCATTGACGATAGCATTTGGTATCAAAAGTAGGAACTACAGTAGAACCCCGGTAATCCGAGCCCCGGTAGTCCAAGCCTCCGTTTAATCCGAGGTGGCTCTGCCCGCTATCTCCCTCCCGCCAATTAGCCAGTGTCTGCTCGGACTGTACTTTTAAGTAAATATCTACATATTTTCATTTCTTTTGTAGAATATTGTTTTGTATTTCTGAAACAAAGCCCAACTGCAACACATAATACGATAACTGATGAAATAATGCCGTTTACTGTAAGAATATTTAAACACAAGGTTCTTGTGCATCTAATTTTAAATTAAAGGTCTTAATATTTCGTAACTTTGTGTAATCCGAGATTTTCCAAATTCGAGCTCCTCTTGGTCCCAATTAACTCGGATTACCGAGATTCTACTGTACTTGATATTGATCATCTGCAGTCCTTACGTCAATTACAATAGACACACTAATACACTCAGCCATCACAATTAACACCGGTTATCACACAGGTTATACACACACCCAAAGTACACGGGGCTACATGACCGCGTTGTCGCAGCCCCTAAACTGAGGAACCAACAACCTATATTAGTAAAATGGATAATTCCATGATGTTATCGAGTTAAATCCAAGAAAGTGTATAGAAATTTCCCATTAAATCTCTCTAAATAAGGTAAGAACACAGTTCGGACATGTTTAATTCCCGTCCATGCCAAGACCTGCAGGCTGTGACTAGATACACTCAGTCCTATGAGCGCAGCTGATAAGAGAGTATACAAACACACCGGGACCATTCGTACTAATGTATAACCACTGTTCCTTATTCTAACACTAAAGACATATGGATGTCCACAACTGCCTCCTTCCCAATCTTAGAGACAGTTACAAATCCACACGCAGAATTGGCACAACAAAAGGCACAGATTTTCATCCATACTCCAAATATATGGTGGTAGAGACCATTATGTACCATGACCGTCAATCAAACAACATTCTGACGAGACCAGAATTTCAAGATTGTGTATTATATTGTGTATCAAAATACTAATATTATTAAGCTGAAGAGTTTGTTTGTTTGTTAATTTAAACGCTGTAATATCTGGAACTACCAGTCGGATTCGAAAAATTCTTTTTGCACATGATAGCCAGATTCAAGAGGAATAGTTTGGGCTATGTAGCATTACGCTACACCTCTCAGGTAACCCTAAAGATTGATTTTTGTTCAGTAAATCGGAAAAACAAGCGCTCCCGAACAGGTTTAATAATACCTTAGTCTATTGTTGCCTGGCAATACGGGCTGCATCACGTCGTCCATATCAGTGTTCTGGTCCAGAATAGCGAGCTGCTTATAAATTGCAGTCACGGGGAGTAATTAGTGCAAAGATTTCTTAGGACCCTTAAAACAGTTATCATCTTGACAATAGTATTCCTCTGTATCAGGGCGATGGTGTTGGTGCAGTATACTGAGCTGCAATATGCGTTGGGGCTTTCCGATCCTTATCCTTGAGCGCTCCAGTTCTGTAGTGGTATTCATTATCATCCATACGACAAATAAATCCACCGGGCGAAGCCGGGCACTACTGCTAGTATCTTATATTGATTCTGTATATGTATTGTCACATACCATTCCATAAAATTGCCTCCGCTGGTAACTCAACGTCCATAAAATGTGCAATTGCAATTGTGGAGAATATTATCTCTAGATAGACGATTGGTTTTACACCTAGTTGAGGATTCAATGTTAGAAAGACAAGTGCCAATATTTTCAGTTTGGAGAGTTGGTTGGTTGGTTCCTTAGTTTAGGGGCTGCGACAATGCGGTCATGTAGCCCCGTGTACTTTGGGTGTGTGTAGAATCTGTCTGATAACCGGTGTTAAGTGTGATGGCTGTATTGGTGTGTGTATCTGTTTTTTTTAATTTATGTACAAACTGCAACTTGGAATTTTTCAAATACTTCCTACTTTTGCCGCCAAACGCCACCGTCAACGACTACTTGGCCTAGTTCAGAACTTAGCTACTAGACGCCACCGCAGTTGGCTCTTGGCAGCGAACGTAGAAACCTAAGAGCGTTATTTACATTCCTAACCTATAAAATTTAGCTTCACACAGGTGAAATTAGTGGAAGGTTCTTTAACATGCCATACATCTATGACATGGGACCGCCGGCTTTACTTCCCCTCCGAAGGAAGGCATACTGAGGGATTTTTAACGCTCTTAAAATCCGACGGCTTCGGCCGGATTTGAATCCACTATCTTGGTCATAGGAGCTCAGCATGCTACCGACTACGCCACCGAAGCCGCTGTTTGGAGAGTGTATGTAAATAGTACATTCATACATCAATGCCTACAACGTGAGCAGATAAAGGAATATTTACGCACTCATTCTAGAAAGAGCTCTTATTCTTATACAATTAGCAAATTCAGCAGCACAAGCCTCTCACTTAGTGACAGTCTGCCTCGTTGCGTAGTATCTAACACTCTTGGCTGTCACAGCGGAGGCCGGGTTTGATTCCCGCCTCTGCCAAGAAATTTAATTCTGGTCTGGGAGCTGAAACGGGGTACACTCAGCTTCATGGGGCAAAACTGGAAAGATGCGGGTTCGATTCCCACCTAAGCCATCCTGAAGGTGGTTTTCCTTGGTTTCCCACTTCTACTCCAGGGAATGCCGGGATGGTTCCTAAATTAAGGCCACGGCCGCCTTCGTTCCTAACCTCATCTGAATTACAAATACAGCCATCACAATAACACAGGTTATCAGACAAATTCCACCCCTCTCTCCCCCCCCCCCCTTTCACACACACCCATGTGCACGGGATTACATGACAGCGATGTAGCAAAGCCCCTAAACGAATCAACAATAACTCATTTAATGACAGGATTGTTGATACATGTATAATTGGTGATTTTTCTTAAGGCGTACTTCCCCTTTCATCTCACAAGTGAAACATTCAGCGACGTACAGGAAAAAACACGTTATTTAAACTTCTAGCTCCTCAATATGAAACTCCCCGATATGGCGATTAATTTCAACACGTAAATAACGGCTTCGGTGGCGTAGTTGGTAGCATGATGAACTGCTGTGCCCACGATTGCGGGTTTAAACCCGGCCAAAGTCGTCGGATTTTTAAGAGCGTTAAAAATCCTTCAGTATGCCTCGCTTCGGAGGGGAAGTAAAGCCAACGGTCCCATGTCATAGATTTATGGCATGTAAAAGATCCTTCCACAGACTAAACTTGTGTGAAGCTAAATTGTTAGGTTAGATTTCTTTGGAACGCTCTATCAAAGTTCCAACGTTCACCACTAGGTATCATTGATATCTGGTAGCGAAAGTTGGAACTACTTGAAATTGAACAGAACTTGTAGCTCACCCTAAGGTTGTCCGCTGGAAGCAGCTACAGACTCAGGCGAGCCGAACATGTCTTCGGACACTCCCGGCACTAAACGCCTTATGATAAATAAATAAATAGCACGTAAATAGCCTACATGGATGTATTTCCTTTCTCAAGATGTGATTCATCTTATAAAGGCTTGCTATCAATGTCCAGACTGATGACATAACATACATAATTTGGATAAAGAAAACTTTTATTGATAAATTATTGAGGAATTCTTTTCTAGGACAACGCTGTGCGTAGGAAACAGCGGAAGAGGAAGAATTTCTTATGGTAAAAAATCTTTGAATAGTTAAGTGTCTTTGGTTTTCTTGAAATTTAGATAAAACTTTGTAATTTGCTTAACCTCATGGCGTAATGACGTGCGTTTAATTGCTCAACAGGACCGTGGCAGCATGACCGGATGTCTGAGGTTCAAATACCGGTGCTGACAGCGGCCATCTTAAGTATGATTTTCCCGAAATGTTTTCACACTCTCCAGACAAATTCCGATATAGTACGTTATTTATAGGCCCGTGGCACTACATCATCCCTGGCCTTATAAATAGTAACACACACGGCTACAGTCACTACAGAAATACAGGTTATTAGACAGTTTTTATCACACACCCAAGTACACGGGGCTGATAATCAACATGTTCCAAGCCCCTAAAAATGAGTTGAAATGAACTAGTGACAAACTTAATGGATCATACTTAATTTTAAGTTACTTTTTCTGTGGTTACCACGGAGTTTATTCTCAAGTAATTTCAAATAGAGAGCGTGTCCGAATATTACGTTGGATTGATGCGAATTGATGAGCTGTAATCCAGACGCCAATCTTGAAGTGAACGGAAAATTTGAAGTTGATCATTATGTCTTCTAATGAAGATTAGTTATCATTCACGAAAGAAATAACACGATTTTAGATAAAATACCTTTCCAAGCTGATCAACTAAATTGTGTGTGAATTTCTATTTTGTTGACTACTCACCAGAACTCTCATGATGATGTAGGGATGTGAAGACTAGTCCTTGTGCTCAGAAGACAGACAGAGCTGGAGTGTGACTGGACCTACCAGAAGGTGTGCTATATATACCTCACAGTCAACCCTCACATGAGTAACCTTAACCTCTCAACTAGTTTATACATATATTGCTTCTTTTTTAATACGATGGCATGCAAATAAATGGAGGTAGGAGGGAATGATTTAGTAAAGACGACATTCCCTCTTGTTTTCTTATCGTCTTTGTCCAGGTTACAGCAACTTAGCAAATGGGAAGAAAGGTTATGATCTTGAAAAGAGGAGGGGGAAATGGTATCCGCTCACACCTTAACATTTGATTTTTATTTGTTTTGAGATGACATGTTTTGACGCACAAGGCCTGGTGGGGGGAAGAAGCTCAAGGAATGCCACTGCATGACACATACTCCTTCTCGTATTCTGGATTAAGTCAACATCAAATTAGAGTCGTAGCCACAGATTTACTGCTTTATGAAGTATTTAAAATGGAATGCGACTGAATAATGACCATGAAACTGTTCCGGAGGAAGGTTCAGAAGATGCGAACGATAGAATAATATACTACCAACAATATTTGTACATTCCTAGGTTCATGGGCGGATCTAGGGGAGAGCGAGGAGGGCGACCACCCAGGGCCCCGCGGTGCGAGGGGCCCCGCTCCATGGATTGTTTTAAATTTAATTGATTAATTATTTATACTTTTCAAACTAATTCATAATTCATATTCCTTTTTTCAGTGCAGTTATGACCTCCCGTTACCGTTTAGCAAGTTAACATTTCAGTCAAATGATGGAAGACTTTAGCTGGGAAAAATGTCGCGAAGTAATATTTTAATATGTCATAGTTTACATAATCTTCTTCAAGGGGACTTAAAGGTTTCTTTCATATTATTAAAAAATTGTACTGTAGTGTATTCAAAATATTGTAACTGTTCTTTATTTTATTATTATTATTACAAGACTACTTTCCATTTCATTTGATTTTTTTCCCCGTTGTTGTGAGCCACACCTTATCATATCACCCAGGGCCCCGGGAGGCCTAGAGTCGCCACTGCCTAGGTTATGCATAGGAATGCATTACTCCAGATGTATAATTGAGTGGGTCACCTAAAATGAGTCTTACATTTATCTAGTATCAGAAATATTTATATCATCTAGAGGAACAAATTACAGCGCATTATACATTTTCGTAGTCTAGTGTTAAGACCAAATATGATGAAATACTAACAAAATCATTTTTATAAATATTGAATAATTATGTGGTATTAATGGAAATTCTTCCTGACATCAGGATCATGTGTGGTTTGTTTCTAGACTCGTGATTTATCTTGATTAATTTAGTATTGTTGTATTTGTATCAGTAGCGGCTGGTGAAGAAAAATTGTGGGTGTGCACCCTTAAAAAAAAAAACATCTAAATTTGATGCATATCTAAGCATACAAAATAACTGTCTCATCATAATGTTACTCTATTTTGTATGCTTAGATATGCATCTAGTGGCACTTGGAGTTGGTTTTTCGACACCTCGATATTTTGCTGTTCTATGTTCCCTCCTGAATGCACAATGAAGCTGTTGTCTGATTTGTTACTTTCCTAGTACTTGTAATTCCAATTCTGCATTCATGTAGGCTTTTGATTGTTCACATTTGTCGATTTTAGTTAGATTTCATTAGAAAGCTACCTATTGCAAAGGGTACCATTGCGACATCCGGAAAAAATTGACATATCTTCGCGTTTCACATCCCACAGATCCCAAAACCACCGTCAGTTCAAAAGTTAATATATAATGTATATATAAAATATAACCATTCAAAATCTCGGTCGAGTTCGCTAACGGGCAAAATCGGACCAAGGGGTTGGAAATTGGGGGAAAGTAAAATATTGCTATAACATTCTTAGTATGTTAAAAACTGAATCCATTCAAAGTTCGTACTATTTTTCGAGTAAGGGCCAAGTGCTTATCTTCGTAAGGTTGACCCAAGGGGTGGGGAAAATGGAGTTTTTATAGAAAAGAAATCATTCCTCCCTTATAGGCACAATATCAAAACAGTTTAAAATGGCCAATAGTCCTCTAAAATGTAACAACATATTTTGTCAGAAAGAATATTTGCTATGACCCACCCTTGCACCAAGGGATGAGCTAAATATTTCAGGTATTATAAGAAGATGCTGTATGCTAAACATGTGGAACTTTCGTAGGTATACTGTACAACAATTGGCAAATTTAGTGAATTCGAAGCATTTTTCTTTGCCCGGTGAAATCTACCTCCGCTTCCGGCGTGTAGAGAGGGATTTTCATTTTCTGTGCACGTATCAAGACTTTAAGCACGGAAAACAATACATCCTGTTGGTTAGTTCACAGCCACAAGCCCACTCATACTAACTTGCTATAACTTCATCATGGAATAAGCGATTCCAAATCTTCGCTTTGCACCGGGATGTTTGAATTAAATTCAGGTTTGGAATAGGTTTTCCCATTTCTTATTATATGGCCACCTTTTCTTACAGAGTAAGTAAGTTGAGACGATGTAATAGTTTTTAAATCCTGAACAGTAGCCATATTAATCCCGAATCCCACCTCGGCCGTCCTGAAAATGATTTTCGTGGTTTTCCATTTTTATCACTAGGCAAATACCGGGACGGTTCCTTTCAGGCCAACGGTCAAAATCTCTTCTTTGACCCTGAATTAGACCCAAGTTTGCGGTCACCTGTCACCATCCCCAGTTGCATTTGCTGAAAAAGTGTGTTTGCCTCCCAGACACCATCCATCCGACGGTAGAGGAATGATCCTAGCTATGTCAGTGGGTGAAGCCAAGCATTAATTCTTTACGAGGGGGTTTCACGACATGAAATAAAAGGCAAAACTATTGGCCTGGATAAAGATTATTGATGCGTGACTTCCCCCACTGTGCGTGACAAAAACCAGGGGTCTTATCTATTAGCTAACGCGGCCCGCAGGGCCGCGCTATCAACCACCATTGGTCTGGACGAAAATATTGGTCTAGGAAAAACCATTGTGAAACCCTCTTGTGAAGTTTTACCAGCCAAGCTGGGAGGATAAGCTATCAAATACTTAATAATGCACACGCACTCAAATATTCCACACTTTAGAAACACACTCGTGACAAATACTTGCCACGTCCAAGATCAACAAGATAATAGGCTGCGTTAATCCTCCAAATTACTGGACCTTAAAAATCTGTAAATTCTAAAGAAATGTTATGAAACTGAATTCACTGTTGCAACTATAGACTATATAATATCATACAGTTGGCTGTATGATTGTGGTTTTTTAAATGCACATTGAAAATCAAATGGCAGTGGCGCTATTATACAAGCTGCGTAAAGACACAACCTTTCAAACCATTTCAAAACTGCGCATGAAACTCTACTTGGTACAACAATTCACCAACAGATAGTGCGGTAGCTCCTGCACGCTAGCGGTCATCGCTTCTCCGTCTGTCAATCAGATGCTACAGGAGGTGGAAAATAAACCGGAGCATGCGCAGTACAATTCGCCAGGCAAGGATTTGGCTCCGATTCTGTTACATTAAACATACATCCCCTCTCCCCTCTTGCCGTCCCCTCTCCTGCCATCCAGCCTAACGCTGGCTACAATTCTGCAGGTGGCGAACGACGATATTTGATGATACCCGAGTCAGCACACAAGCAACGTACAGTGAGGCGCAACGAACGCGGTACATTTAAATGTAAAAATCGGTATCCTGGACATTTGTTGACGCTTTATACTACCATAAAATCTTATATTAATTTTTATATTCGTAAAATTGAAATGTGAATGGCAATTTTTCAAGAATGGGTGTGCACTGGCTCCAGGGCGAATACCCAGAAACCGCCACTGATTTGTATGTTCACACAGGCTAGATTAAAATATGGTTTTTCACTGATGTCTGTCTCATTTAAGGCTGTTATTATATGGATCCTACTGAGGTGCGAGTGATGCTGAGTAATTGTTTTCAGGACACAGCTCGTGCTTGTGGATGCTGTGAAAGGTGCAACTCATAGGGTCAGTACAGCTGTACTGAATCGCTGTGGAAAGCAATGGCAAACTACCTCACTTCTCACCTTGCCTAGTACTCCTCATTATAGTGCTTCCATGGTTCTGCCAATAAAACCTGTGGCAGTGCGTTTTGAATATTCAACCATCCTTTGGGCTAACAGTTATCGATTGTGTTTACGGGCTTTGCGACGTAGCCCCGTGTACTTGGGTGCGAGAGGAATTTGTCTGAAGACCTGTCTTATTGTGAATGCAGTATCCGTGTGTGTTTTTCTACGTGAAGTGATGAAGTGAGGATTGGGATGGAGACAACCGTGGCCTTCAGTTAGGGACATCCTGGATTTGCCTGGAGTAGAAGAGGGAATCCACGGGTACCACTTCCAGGTTGGCTGAGTTGGGAAACTGAACCCATCTCTTCTCAGTTAAAATCATCCATGAGGTATTATTTCTCTGGTAAGTTTGAAGTTAAAGCGTGTTTGTGTCTGACTTGCGCCATTGTTATGGAGCAGAAATAAGCGAAAGTGATACTTTGACCGCCATACGTCGGTATATTTAGTTTCACAAAATCAGTTGTAAAGTGTGCACTGGCGGATAGATGACACAGATCAGTCACAGTTCTGCAGCGAACTTAAAGGAAAATGTGCAGGTAGGCAAGGGTGTTTGGATAGCTTGATACTATTATGATAATGGTTATTGATATAGTTAAGATAGCCAGATGATAACAGAACAACTCAGGTTAATATTTTAATAAGAATATTTAATACGTTAATAGGCTACACTTTTACTCAAGCCCGAACTGACAATCTCTGCCAAAGCCCCTCTCAACACTAGTCACCACAGAACATCAATATCACTATAACCGTATTACCAACTCACTTATAATTATATTATCCGAGAAATTACTAACATTATTATTATCAATATTATTATTGTGCTCGTTATGCACAAATACGGAGCGCGGTACAATTTATTTAAGTTAGCACAATGTCTCACCATCCATTCACCGTGCTCTCTTTTCCGTTCTTTACATGCTATAATCTTCCGTGTAGGTTTCTCGGTAAATTTGTGTCTGTTTATTATGGTTCATAATTTTGGTGTAAAGTGAATGGTTTCTTTGTTGCTACCAATTTCTTGAAGGTCTTGTCTTATACCTACCTGGCAATTATTTTGATTTTTCAGAGATACTATTAGGTTTAAAATTTTCTTTGTTAGCCTATTGTAATCCATTCTATTATGTGACCATACAATTTCAGTCACTTTTTGTTGTGTAACATCTTTCCACTCGGTATTTCTATATTTTTTGTGGTGGAGATTGATACCACGACATAGTGTCGGCCATGTGGCTATGTGAAATGTATATCGCATACGGTTTACTTCAAGGTTTAGAAGCCCCATTTAAGATACTCCTACAATAAATCAGCTTCAAATTGTCGTTCTTTGGTGTGACAATATTCATTATATCATGTTTGCTGAAAACAATTATGATTTATTAAATCGTCATACTTTTGCAGTATGCTTATTTAATGTAAGCACACGAGGTACTGTCGGCCATGTGGCTATCTGGAAAATTAAGGAAAATAATAATAGAGAAGAAGCAATGGCTTGAATTAAGAAGTATTTATCGAATACAAAATTACTTGAAGGTTTGGAGGCCCCATTCTTCCTACAATAAATCATCTTCAAGTTGCCGTTGTTTGGTGTGAAAATGTTCATTATACCATATTTGCTGAAAATCGGTCAGGATTTGGCACTGCAGTTTATTCTTATTCTCATTTCATTCGATTTGGGCCTCTTTGGACTGCATGTCAATGAACTTCATTTCAGTGTCTAGTTCGTGTTCGTCTGTGCCTTCTTTCATGCTTCCGGCTCACGTTCTCCCCGTCTTCTGGGTTGAGATTCACTTTAAGACTTCCATAGCTTTTGGGGCAGATGACCTCGCTGTTCCGCCCCTTATAACTCCACAAAATAAATAACTAACTAACTAACTTTCATAGCTTTCAAATTCTATAAATTCACATAGGTCGTGATTTTCCTGGCCTATGTGAATTGCACTAGAATTTTATCACATTCGGATACATCTCTGATTGGTTGCCTTTGATTTTGTGAAATACCAGATTCTCTTAGTCGGTTATTAGTCATATGTAAGATTTTTATTTTTTTTATTTTTTTATTTTTTTTTAGCGTATGGCTTTTAGTGCCGGGAGTGTCCGAGGACATGTTCGGCTCGCCAGTTTTGTAGCTGCTTCGAGACGGACACCCAATGGGTGAGCTACAAGTACCGTTGGGGAGGAAAGGAGGGAAGTTGGAATGTAAGGACGAGGAGTTGGAAGGTAGCGGCTGTGGCCTATAGTTAGGGACCAACCCCGGCATTTGCCTGGAAGGAAGATGGGAAACCACAGAAGACCATCTTCAAGGTTGCCGGCGGGGGGATTCGAACCTCCTCGCCTCCCGGATGTGAGCGACTGCCATCAGTCATGCCGTAACCACCACGGCTAACTCACCCGGTATATGTAAGATGTACCCGCAGAACAACTAATTTTGATACACAATGGTAGTGTTTCTATATAACCGTATATAACCACATAAAGAGTACCTGAATCTTTGTTCAAAATGCCATCCTAACGCAATTAATAAACATGGACTGTTTCTTTGGTTTACAAAACACATTCTATTGCCTCCTGTTACTACACACTGGTGGTTTCTTTTTGAAACAGAAGAGTAGTTGTTAATTCATTTTTAGAGGCTTGTGGCATCTTGGTCACCAGCATTTTGGGTGTGTGTTCATCTTGTCTGACGTCTGTAGTACTTTATGTAGCTGTAATATGGACAGGGATCCGGTGAAGAGCATTACAGTAAGGAATATGGCCATCGTAAGTTAAAATGTCTGTTCTACGGATTCCGCTGAAATCATCTGTCATCAACCAAAGGTTAGGCCCAGGGCTAGATTTGTGACGGTACGCACCGGTACGCCGTACCGAAACCTCTGATCGGGGGAAAATTAGAATATATAACATAATTTTTAGAACGGTGGAACGTCAGTTGTAAGTCAAGGTCAACGTGGTCTTTGACTGGATAATTATTTCAGAAAACTGTAAAGAAAAAATTATAAAACAAGAAATAAAAGATTGTTGGTGAACTTGGGCGTATTTTCAAACCGAATGTATTTAATTTTTTAAAATAACCGGTACGTAAAAATAATAAATTGAAATAATGTACAATGTTTGAATGGTAGCCTAGTTGGACCACATTAAAATTTAATATAGGCCAACGGCTATGGTAAGAAAAATGTTCCTACAGCAGTCTCAATTTAATTTAAAATTGCACTAAAAATTAGATTGCTATTTTGTCCACTGATTAATTTTTAAAGGTGTTCAGAAAATCGTAAATATATCGTTTTTAGAACTCTATATTTCAATATATTTCTGTTCAACGAGATTTTGGAAGAAGGTGTAGTGCCTCAAATTTGGACCACGAGTACCACGGTGCCTATTTGGAAAGGCAAGGGCGATGTCAGTGAATGTGGCACCTATAGACCTATTCGCCTCTTCTGCCACACGATGAAGATCTTTGAGCGAATCCTTGACAGTCGACTGCGTGACATTGTCCAGATCACTAGCAACCAGTGTGGATTCGTGAAAGGATGTGGAACAACTGATGCTATTCACGCAGCACGGCTCCTCATTGAGAGATACCGTGAGAAGAACAGATCTATTCATATCGGCTTTTTAGATCTCGAGAAGGCATTTGATCGGGTTCCACATGAACTGATTTGGCATGCACTCCGTTCACATTGTGTTCCTGAAGAATACGTCTGCTGGACACAACTTCTGTATCGTAAGTGTTGTGCGATGTCCCGCGGGAATCACATCTCCTTTCCCCATTCAAGTCGGTGTCCATCAAGGATCAACCCTGTCACCACTTCTGTTTATTCTATGCAGGGATACAATAACATTAGATATCCAATCGCAACATCCTTAGACGCTTCTGTATGCTGATGATGTCTTATTGGCTGCAGAAGAACGCCACGTTCTTGAAGAGAAACTGCAGGAGTGGAATACGAGGCTGGCTGAGAATGGACTGAAGCTGAATGTCCAGAAAACCGTGTATATGGAGTGTGGGTCACCTACGCCTGGCACCATCCTTGTAGGTAGTCAAGATCTTCAAAGAGTCGACCAATTGAGGTATCTTGGCTCCTTGACTCGTTCAGATGGTGACACCCTCCCTGTTGCCCGAGCTCGTGTGAGTGCCAGTTGGTTCAAATGGAGGGAGGTGACTGGAGTCCTCTTTGACCGCAAGATACCCACCTATATTAAGGCCAAGATTTACAAGACCGTCGTGCGCCCAGTCGGCCTCTACGGTTCTGAATGCTGGCCGGCCTCTGTTAAACACGAGCAAGCCCTGCATGATATGGAGATGCGCATGCTTCGTTCGGTGCTTGGTCTGACGCGACTTGACCATATCAAGAATTGCGATGTCCGAGGGAGGATGGGAGTTGCGCCCATACAGAATAAAATGCGGGAGGCTCGTCTACGCTGGTACGGCCACATCATACGCAGTCACGAACAATCAGTGGCTAAAACTGCCTTGTCTCAACCCGGATGGCAAACGTCCTCGTGGGCGACCTAAGAAGAGGTGGCTTGATCGCCTTAGAGAAGACATGCGACAAATTAATCTGTTTCGGCATGATGCCCTTGACCGACAGAAATGGAGATTGGCATGTAAAGTAGCGGACCCTGCTCCAAAGCGGGACAAACGCTAGGAAGATGATGATGATATTTCAATAATCCATACCCCCTCCCACCACCACCCGGTAGCCCACAGTACCGGAACCTCTATTTCTACAAATCAAGCACTGGTTAGGCCTATTTTTGCACCAAAAGTGATTCAAGTTCGTGGATGATTAACAAACCAAATTTTGCTCTGCATAATCGACATACTTGGAGTCGCTATATACACTTCCTTGATTTTTGTTTGTTTTATTTGGTGCCTAGGTACATGTTGGTAATCCTTCCCGTGTATGTGATACTTGAGGGAGTAATGTCCAATACAATACGTTTTTTCATTCATGTTTATATTTTAATTGGAGCTAAAAATTGGAAGATGTTGACTTTGATCAAAACGGATCCATCTTAGCATTCACCTCAACAACAAAGTTGACCGACGACGAAATCAAAATCCATTGGTCACCTTCGTTTAAGATGATTTTCCATTTCAACGCCATGAGATATTCTGGTCGATATGATTAACACTCTTTCATAATGTTGAGGTGCATCCTGTATTTGACATGCATTGAGAATGCGGGTTGTAAATACCGCTGGGGATCGCATGACAAAATGCATGTTAATCCTTAGGTCACGTGGATGGGCTGACATTTCACCGGTCTGGTCCAGCAAAGGTCACCCACAGTTCTTAAGAGGACCGGACTAGATCATCTGCATGCCAAGTTTAGCGTAAGATAGGTTCATTTGTCACCTCTTCAAAATATCAGGGACTTTATGTTTGTCAACTGGCGTATGTGCCAAGTTTTGCCCAAGGGGACATCTGACATTAACCCGCGTATATTTATTAGCACTAAAGTAAAGACAAAGGGAGTCAGAAAATGTTTTCATAAAACTATTTTGGATGTTTTTGGAAGAGTGCAGAACCCAGTAGCATAACCGAACAGAGTTTCAAGAGCTGCTCGAATATCATAGGTTCGAAAATTATCACTGACAGTGGCCATCTACAGTGGAGCTTTTCTCCAGCTCCGTCCTTCAGGTGAATGCTGGAATGTTTTTACTTAAATTTCAAGTTAATGGACATCTTCATCCCTCATACACCCAAATAACTACAGTTATACTCACTATTTCAAAATAGATACACGTGTTATCTGATAAATCCAACACTCAGAAAGTACAAGGGAATGATAACCAGGATGTCCCAAATCCCTTGACTGAATTCAGAACAACTTATATTTTCATGAACAAAGTAAGTTACTAGTAATGCCATTATACTCTTTTGGTGGTCTTGGGTTCGATTGCCAGTTCAGGCAAGAAATTGCTTCCGTGGTTTGCCATTTTCAACACCAGGCAAATGCTGGAGCGGCACTTCTGATAGACCACGGATGCATTCTTCCATTGCCTTGCCCAGTTTCATTCGTCTTCATTCATTTTAACTTTCATTTACTCCTCTCTTGGGGTTGGTGTCAGGAAGGGCATCCGGCCGTAAAAAACACCCACCATATTGACATTCAACGCATCTCATCTCCGATGGGAAAATAAGGGGTAGGCATACACTATTATTATAATTTCGGTTATTATTTCACAACACGTTCAATTCCAACAGCTGCTACAACGAACATTCATTTATTCTCCTTGATAAGGACAAAGAGTTATAACTATTCCTACATATTTAGGAGAAAGTAGGCTATATGTTCCTTACTGAACACCTTTACAACGTTCTTTATCACATTACATTAAAGTAAATAGCTTGCCACGGTGGGTGAGTGGTCAACGTGTCGGTCTACTAACCCCAGTTTGCAGGTTCGCTCCTGGCCGTGGTAAGTGATTTTTGATAGGCGGCAAAAGTTACGACACCATGTCATACGATGTTGGCATATCAAAAAACCCATTTGAATTCAGTAGGCCGTGTTCTCGGGAGTTTCCGCCAACACAAAGTTCCTCATTTCTCTACTAGAAAGCGCTATAGTGTTCAAGGAGCTTAGATATCTAACCTCCTTGACTTTCATAGTGCTTCAAGGAACAACGAAATTCGACATGGAAGCTACCCTTTGGGTATCAAATTACAAAGCTTGCACCCGGCATTCGAGGCCATACGATATTATTTTATTATTAACCTAAATTATGCTATATGGATTTATTTTTAACGAATTGTGTTGTTTTTAGCCTACTTTCGATTTTTGCACACACAAAAAAAGTAAGTAGACTTATGAGAACGACACGGGCCAAAAGTTGTCCGTCTGTATGTGTGTGCATATCTGCCCCCTTCTATCTATTCAAACACCACAAAACTGAATTGAACGAAATTTGTCACAGAGGTAGCACTAGTAAAGGACACCTCAGTGTCACGATTTATATCACCGCCGTCTTGACGGATAATGGCGGCCACTCAAATGTTCAAATCTGAAATGAAATTACGACTAACTTAATTATCTGATCGCTACCAAATTTTGCAATAACATACCTTTATGCAGGAAGCGTCTATTGACCAAATTACCAGATCATCAGCCAAATAGTTTGAAGATGGTGCCCATGTTTGTGTGTGAAAATCGCATGAGTGAGTGTGTTTATCTGTCCTCCCCTATCAATTCAAACACGACAAAACCGAATTGAACGAAATTTGGCACAAAGGTAGCACTAGCAAAGGACACCTCAGTGTCATGTTTTATATCGCCACCATCTTGACGGAAACGTAATGGTGGCCACCCATAAGTTCAAAGCTTAAATCAAGTTACGACTAACCTAATCAGCCGATCTCTAACAAAGTTTACAAAAGTGTACATTAATGTGGGGAATGTCCTTTGCATAAACTACAAGGTCATCAGCTGAATAGTTTAAAGATGGCGGACGTATGACTCATGCAAATATTATAGCCTAACCGTTACTTACGATTCAAAAAGGCCAGGCCTCACCAAATCCGTCCTCAAGGAGGTGACCCGTAGAACATTAACATCTTATAATAGAATTATTATACCATAGCAGTGACTAACGGTTCAGGCCGACCGTGCCGTATCGTGCTAGGTCGTGCAGTCCCGTTGGGTCAAAATGGAGGCTATTGTTTGCTCGCTTGTCCATATTTTAGGTGAGGATTCAATCAATCGATACACAATATTGCACGTTGTTATTCAACAAGCTATTACAACCAACATGCAATTATACTCCTTGAAAAGGACAATGAGTTTTGACTATACCCATGCCTTTGGGAGAAAGTAGGCTATATGTTATTTACTGAACATCTTGTTTTCTATTTCTTTTATCAATAGTTATGTTTTCTTTCTATTTCTTTCACCAATAATTTGCATACGTATGTAATAAGCCCTGATCCTCATGAGAGGAGTTAATGAGAGAAGAAATGAATGAAGATGAATGAAACTGGGCAAGGATATGGAATATGTGGCAATGATCTATTAGAAGTTACCGTTCCATCATTTTCCTGGAGTTGAAAATGCCAAACAACGGAAACCAATTTAAAGTGCCGCCGACGGTGGGTTTGAACCTATGTCTACCGAGTCTAGAAGCTTGGTTCTGACCCGTGTAGCAGGGGTTGGAAATAATTTAAAGGCTAGTTTATAATAACTCATAATAACTACTTATAGTGCGTATTTTCTAAAGGGAAATAAATACGATTTACTCAGCGCGTTTTGATGAAAGCTTCCACAAGGAAGAGGCTAGCTCATTGGACAAGGATTCCTACATTCGTCCCTTGGCCAAAGTTTAGCCTAGCAACCACAAATTACATTACTTAATACAAAGAGTATTATTTGGTTCACATGTCAGAAATTATGTTGGCTGTAGCACACTCTAGCACGGTCAAGGATGGCGAAAGAAATCGCTGCAGTAGCGTGTTGAAATAACATGATGTTATACGTAGGTTAGTACTGCCCCTCATATAACGGATTCGGTAGCATAGTTGATAGCATGCTGAACTGCTATGCCCAAGATAGCTAGTTCATATCCGGCCGAAATCGTCGGATTTTGTAAGAGCGTTAAAATCCTTCAGTATGCCTTTCTTCGGACAGTAAAACCGGCAGGCCCATGTCATAGATTTATGGCATGTAAAAGAACTTTGCGTAGCAAAATTTGTAGGTTATATTTGGCCGGTTTGGAAATGCTCTATCAAGTTCCAACGTCCACAGCTAGTGTTAGTGTCAGTAGCATCTGGTAGCCAAAGTTGAAACTACTTGAAATTGAACTTGTTGGGAGTCCTCGGGCGTTCAATCAAAAATACCCAGCTATGGCCATTGG